>PVKH010037763.1:0-11395 GCA_004027955.1 Chaetophractus vellerosus | reverse complement strand
CGACCTGCCCTGCCCGTGGCGGCTTTTGCCTGTCCGTGGCAGCTTTTTGCCCTGCCCACGGCGGCTCCGGCCCGCCCATGGCAGCTTGCCATTCTCAAGGCGGTCTGCCCGCTAGGAGAGGTCCCCGGGAATCGAACCCAGGGCCTCCCATGTGGTTTCCCAGCGAGCTCTTTATCCACTGAGCTATCTAGCCGGGCCCCAATGAAAAATATTTTTGGTAAATTACTCAAAATTATTAGTAAACAAAAATATTATCAAGTGAATGTGATTGATTCTTTGTTGAAAATAAAACTCTTAAATCACATATTTTAGAAGGAGGAGGCCAGGCTATGTCTTATGCACTACTTATTTAATTCCCAGAACATTATATAATTTTTTTTCATTCATGAGGAAAATAAGATTCAGTGGGACTAGGTAACCTATCAAGATAACATTGCTAGTAAATGGCACAATCTGAATTTGAATTCTGATTTTCTAATTTGGAATACCATTCTCTTCTTGGTAGATATGTCATGTAATAAATAAAGCTATCAGAATTCTTTTATTTTTCCATTTATATGTCTCCATAGTGGCCATTGAATTATGACTGAGGATATGATAAGAAACACTATCATACTTTAGAGGCTTTGTGTCTTAGAGAAACAACAAATTCTAGTCTTTTTCCTCCAAGGATGATGGAAGAATCAACAGTCACAGAAATGCAAACTGCAAGGCTTAAAAATTGTTCTGAACATTCAAAAAGCTAATGTGGGGACTTTTTTATGGAGATAATCTCTTTCAGAATATATCAGTCCAAGAACTTTTCCTGAAGGCTTTTGAATTACAAATGTTCTAAAGCTGAAGTACAAGAAAGGGTGAATGTGAATCAGACAGTTTACAAAATGCCCTTACCACAGTGTCATATTTTAGAAGCCTCTCCGTATTCAAAACCATTGCTCTCTGTCCCTTTAATGACAAGACAGATCAAGAAAAAAAACTTAAATGAGCAAAATGGCAAATTGGTGTTTAAATTCATTCCTGAATTCACTCATGATGAAGTTTGTGTCTGTGCCATAAAAACATCTGCTAAGTCTTATAATATCACTGATTTTACCATGTAGAGAGCACTGTTTACTGTCAGAGCATAGCAGGAATGGCAAGTGAAGTTGCAATTTTATTAAACAGCATTTACAGCAAAGAAACCAATGTGTTTCGACACTTTGAATGTACCTTATGAGGCAAACATAGGCGATTGATGTCAGTTTGTTCCCTGTCCATTCTAGGAAAGCAGGTAATGGTGCATGCAGAAACTTGACAGTTGCATTTGTTTTTCTGATGTGCCTGAAGTTTCTAAATTTTCTTTGTCAAATAAATAAAGGATTAGACAGAATGATTGAATTGATCATTTTTAGGAGATATAAATTTCACTGATTTACTTAATCTGTCCTTATTATAAAACAATTCTACGTAATGAGAAAAATGTCTATTTAATTAGTATGCAAAGGAATTGGCACTGTATTCTTGATAGAACACCTTCAGCTTAAACAAAAGAAGCATAACAGCATCCAAAGGACATCTTTTGATTCCCTTTGACACGTATTTCATGTCCTTAGTGCTTTTTAAGTATTGAAAAAGTCTCCCACCTCCAATGTGAAGCATATTGCCATATTATACACAGGCTCGGTCACAAGAGAAACTTTCAGCAAATGGCGGCTTTATTACTTACCCAGCACAAAAGTTCCAAAAGAGCAGAGGAACAGATCCCATCTTCACTGTTCTCTCAGGGAGGTCAACTGCATAAATGGCCAAATGCCCACTTCATATTAGAGAGGAGACAAATCTGTGCTGCCAAGGCAGGGTATTTATACAACTAAAGGGGGAGGGGGCCCTGCCGCTGAGAGTTTAGCCCTGATTAACAGCTGGGACTAGACTGAAGATTGGAAACTTTGAAACATCTGGACATAATAGAAAAAGAAGCAATGGTAGGCAAGGGCTGGGACATGGCAGCTAGATGTGTAGGTGACTTCCCCTGGCATCTAGTTTCTTTTTCCTTCCTACAAACTAATGCAAGTAGGCAGATTAACATTCCTGTCACTCTTCTATTAGTAATCCTTCAATGACTACCACTCCCTAAAACACAATTCAGAGTGCATAGACTGGCAAACCTAAGCCTCTGGTTTGTATTAATCTATCCTATCAGTGAGACCTTGCATTTACCCAATTTCTACACCAATTCCCCTGACAAACTGGACCCCTCAACATTTCAACACTATCTTCATATTCATTTCTCCCACAGTGACCTCTTTCACGATCGTATTTAAATGCTACAGACACCTTATATATACAGAACTGTCCTCTTATTTTTTCTGAAAACTCACAATTTGTTTTGAGCCTGTCTCTAACTCATTTAGGTTGTGGCCATTCCTGTACATGAATTTTCACCATCTTCTGCACTGTAGCAACATAGGTGCACACACATTATTTCAAAATCTCCTTGAGATCAGACATTATGTTTTACTCAGGTTTTATCTTTACACACTCCCTCTCCCCAACTCTTTATATGTATTGTCTCATTTATTCCACATAGAAAACATATGCAGTCAGTAACATCATCTTCATTTTATAGATAAGAAACTGAAGCAGAACAAGTTCAAGCAATTTGCAGATAGTTACTCAGCTGGTTGGTGGCATAGTCCAGTTTTGAACCCAGGCAATCAGGCTAGATCGGCTCTTTTTGTACTTACTCTACTATATCCTAAGTTACAGTACTGAATATTTGATGACTGATCTGCTTGTCATCAAAACAAAGATGAGCTAACTAAAAAAAATTTAAAAATATATTAAAGGAACATTAGCATCTGGCTGGCCCATAGAACTTGATTGAAATATCCATATAGGCTAATCATGTTATGTTGGGATTTATATGTAACTGTAATTTTTTTCTGCATGTTATAGTACGGAAAAGTCTATGTTGCTGTGTTGTAAGTCATATTGTAATATATCAAAATATTAATTTCATTTTATGTTCCACAGATACTGTTTGAATACCTACTAGGTGAGCGGTGCTATGCCAGAACATGGAAGTATAAATATAAATAAGAGATAACCTGTGGTCTTAGAGTATTTGCAGTCTATTAACCAAAAAATGCATATAAACAGATAATTTCAAAATCACATAAGACCTAAGTTAAGGATTATGTACAAAGCTATGGGAAATAGAAGTGACTCAACTACCCTGGTGGACATAGGAAGGTTTTGTCATGGAAATAACAGACTGAATTAAAAGGTGGGAAAGTGTTAATGTTCAGAAAGACAATCCAAAAAAAAAAAAAAACAGGGAAATACATGAGAGAAAGCATAGCCTGTTGAGTGAGTAACTAGAAAGTGCAAAGTACAAATAAGAGGAAAGCAGAACTAAAAAAAGAGCAGGAGTTCAAATAACTGCAGACTTCAGCACGTGCTAAAGAGTATGAGAGGATTCTGTAGCCAACTGGGAGCTAAGGATTTGGTTAAACATTAAACCAAGGATTATATAACCAGATTTGGCTTTGGATAAATCTGATTGCAAAATGGGAAGAAACACATTAAAGAGGAACACAAATCAAGTCATGGTAATCACTCTTGAGGCTATTGCAGTGCATGAGGCAAGAGAAGACACATAGAAAAAAGGTGAAAATTATTAAACAAAATATTTGGGAAGTAAACTTGGCAAGAGCTGGCAGTTAATTGGAAGAGGTAAGTGTTCCAGATAATTTCCTGATTTCTAACTTCTTTGACTTGATGATGCCATTAACTTACAACTATAGGTAGCCAAGGAAACCATAGGGTTGGAGGTGGGCAAGGGGTACAGGGAGAGATGATGAACTCAGTGTGGCACAGAGCTGATTTAAAGAGTGTGTGGGACGTGCAAGTATCAGGAGGCTGGATACATCTTTGACTCCAGAATAAGCCAGGATTAGAAAATTTGAGTTGTGGTCATTAACATAAAGGTAGTTTAAATCCTAAGAGGGGATGAGATCTCCCAAAGGGAGTATATATATAGAGAAAAGAGCTAAAGATTTATGGAAGACAACAAAGGTTATGGTCTCAAATAAGAAACCCAAGAAGGAGACTAAAAATAAGTCTCAAAATAAGAAACCCAGGAAGGAGACTAAAAATAAACAGCAGTGAGGAAGGAGTATTAAAGAAGTTAAGGAAGCAAAAAAAATTTTAAAGCAGAGTAAGCCATTCATTATGCAATATAGCTTAGATTTATATCAAGATCAAAACAAAACTAAAAAGGGTTTATTAGATTTGTCAATACAGAAGCTGTTGGTATCTTTTACAAGAGCAATCTATGGAGTGATGAGATCAAGGGCATTTTGCAATAAGAGAAGTGATTGGTCCTGGGAAGTAAAAACCCTGGATTTATACTTTTCTTTCAGGGAGCACAATCAAGAGAGGAACAATATAGGAAGGTAGCCGAAAGGAGATGGGGAGATTATTTTAATTAATTAATTTATTTATATTTTTTGTGTTTTGGTGGTACAGTGACTTGTACATATTTATACCATCAGGGAAAGAATGAAAGAAGAGATAGAAGAGGTTGAAGGTGTTGGAGAAAGAGGGAAATACTGATTGTTTAGAACCAAACAATGGATGGATGGATGGATAGATAGATAGATAAATACAGATAGATGGAAATGCATATATGTGATTCTTTGTGTACATATTTTTTGTGTACATATTTTATGTGTACATTCATATGCATCTACAGATATATCTTTTATCCCATGAATGTATATAAACATTCTATACATAGATTCAAGAAATGGTCCAGAAGAATACATGCCAAACTGTCAAGAGTTATAGTCTTTGGAGTTGTAGACTGAAGAAAATCCTGGTGGAATCTTGGCTTTTTATTGCCTCTCCTTATTCCCTAATTTTGTATTAAAAACAAGCTAACATTTTAACATTAATAGAATAAGCCTTTTGTTGATTAAAAGAGAAGACAAATATCTGTGGAATTTTAAAACATACAGAAATCCAGGCCTCAGTCTAGGGATCTCTTCATTTAGTGAAAGGGGTTTTTGTAATAAATAAATAAATAGCTTCAGAGGTGATGTATGGCTGGGGGGGGGGGGAACGGAGAACCACTGGTCATCTAAACAAAGGACACGATCCAAAAGAAAGGAGTAATTTCAATGCAATAGTTATGTGGCATAAATTTACTTATTTTTTTCAGTATAGTTTTCTTATTCTACTATAAAATGAATCAGAAAGCTTTATATCACTCATTGAATGAGTGAATGAGAGAAGGTACAAGTAATAGTTCCTTAAGGCTTTCCACCATGCTTTTAGGCATCAAACTTACATTGGTGTTCATAGCTGTGAATAAATAGCAAGGAAGGTGGATCTATTAGGATGACTCTAAAGAAGAACATTCATGACTTTTTAGAGCATAATGTAACAATGTTAATGTAGGCCTTAAATGTGTCTTTTAACATTGGAACAAAGAATTGCTCTTGGATATTGAACTACATGCACAAATTCTGAAAAGTTGTGTGTGTGTGTATGTGTGTATATAGAAACAGGATTAAATAAAGGCACCTTTTCCAGAGGAATTATGATGTTGAATATTGTAGCTCAAATGGCAGAAATATTTAGCAGTTTTGAATAGTGTTTTTAGGGACTAGTTTGTTTCATATGTCTTGTCTATGAGAAGTGAATGTCTTTGAATAGACATACTTATTTATTGTCCTGTACATGAAGCAATTTTTGCCATGTAATAGTAAATCAAGGTCCATAAGAATGTATTCATTTGCATTTAACCCTTTTTCTAAATATCAAACTATCATTATTTGAAGGATACATAACAGTTGGACTGCTTGAGATCTTAGTCTCCTTTTTGATTAAACAGTTTAACGTAACTTGTATAGGTTTTTCTTCATTTTTAATATTTTGTCCATTGCTATTTGGATAGACCTATTTATCTTCATCCTACATTTTACACATATGCAAAGCTGCCCTTAGAGCTGAGATAGACAGCATTAATTTAGCAGTCAGAACCTTAAAAGGGATTTGTGACTTTAAGCATCATTTTGTTATAAGAATATATTTAATAATGGATTCAAATATTTAAAAGTAAATAATGAAATACTTGCAAACTTAAAAATTCCTCTTGTTTCAGTTTGTAGTTTTGGCTTTAGCGTTCAGTTTTCAGTGAATGTTTTGTTAAACTACCTTGAGCTACAGGAAAGAGCACTATATAAAGACAAACATGAAGAGTGTAAAATATAAACTAGGAAAATTGTAGGCAAAATCACATTTTGAGCTAATAAAGAACAAGAATGGTTCTTTATTCCAATATTCATTTAAAAAAGACCAAAGAAAATGTCAGTCTCACTGATCTCGAGTTGAATGCCATACATTCAACATACTGCTAAATCTCTTATATACTCTAATAATCCTGCTATGCTAACATGCCAATTAGAAGTAATTATCCAACAGTAGTTCATAAAATCTTAAAAGGGAAGAAGTTAAGTGCCTGGAAGTCATTAGCCCCATTTCAACATATTTACTATACCTTTTATAACTAGACACAAAAGAGGTAAGGAAATTTTTAAAATGTTTTAAAATTTTCAAAGATTTTAAGAATGTAAATATTATCTTTAAAGATTCCTTGTATTACATTCTAGACTTTAATCAAAATAATGTTTTTTTAAAAGTTTCATTAAAATGGTAGGTGATTTTCAATTGGGAACATACTACATAATTTGTATCCAAATTTATTATGAATTATACATACATACAGACACACATATATACAATAATAGCTTTAGTTTCTACTAATTTAGATTACTGGTTTCTTTTATTAAAAAGAATGCAGAAATTATATTTCCACATACATTTTCATGCAAAAAATCTGCTTAGTATTTACTTCTCAAAATTACTAACTGGAATTCATTACTCCTCTTTGGATCTGTCTTCTCTGAAAGTATCTTTCTATGAGACAGCTAAATTCACCACTGCGTTTTTATATCTTATGCCAAAGAAAGAAAATATCTCTTTGAAACATAAAAAACATTTTGGAGGCAGCTGGAATTGGGGCAATAGTGAAGGTCATACTGTCAGTGTAATGAGCTTCTACTTCCTTTTAGAAATGATAATCAGTGTCTTGAATATAGCTATTTTTTACAGGAAAGTAAGAAGCCACCTGCATTCCTAAATTCCTACTCCTGCTGTTCTAATTGGACTGATGGGGGATGAGGGGGTGGAGGTTGATTTTTTTCTTCTCTAACTTAATACTAAATCTCTTTTCCTAGATTAGGAAATGTGTGTGTGTGTGTATTTGTATGTATATGTATGTGTGTGAATGTGAGTGTGTGAATATGTGTATTCGGTCATGCTATTCTTACAGAATTGCTAAACTCATGAGAAGTACTTACTGTCATGTTCTTCATGACTGAATTCTGATAATGGGTGGTAAGACTTAATGAAAACATAGTTTATATGATAGCACCCCCAGCTGTCATTGCTTTAAGGCAAGAGTTCTGCATGGATAGAAGCGTAGTGATTGGTTGATACAACAGGGGGGATTAGATTAAGAAGAGATCAATAGAACAATTCTGTTCCACAAGTTTGATTATTATCCTTCCACCAGCTGAGCAGAAATGTAGGATCTGAATGATTCATTAGATTACTATGCACTCAAATACAGGTTACTAGACAGAATTTTTAATGCCTACAGATGGTGTTAACCTTTACCACCTTAACTACCAAAGCAAATTTCATGACTTATATTCCCTGCTTTCTTTAGCTTCAAGATTTATGCTATGCCAAACTGGCATTTGTCTTACTACTCCTTTATTGTCTAATTCACATAAGATAGTGACAGTAAATAGAAACACTCTCAGCTTTTAAATTTCACCAATGAAATTGTACTTCAGAAAAAGAGTTGGATAGTGTTGAATATCGTGAAAGCAAGATTTGGGAGAAATACTGAAAGAAAAATATTATTAAATGGACAAATTTATTGCATTAAAAAATAAAGATGGGGAGTCAGCATAAGTATTATGTAACACAAGGCTGAAAGTCCTTTAGAAATTGTCAGTGTATTTTCCCTCCCTCAGGCATTACCGGCATTAACTAATCAATCATAAGGAAAATTATGTAAACTAAAGATTCTTGTCAATGTGTTTCTATTTCCTAAAAGAGAACTTACCTCTTTTACTTTGGTTCCTTCTATCCTCACATGCATCACTGAACACCAACTTGCTATCCAGTTAGTAATTTGGCTATTGTTTTCATGGGTGCCTAGTGTGCTGTATGCCCCTTGTTGGGAAAGGCTAATTTTACTGGATGCTTTCTGCACTTTATATTTGTATTAATGTCTACCTATTTGTCAAAATTTATATCTGATTTTCCATTTCCTCTGATCTTTGCTAAATTAATGAAATCATATTAGATGACCCTAACATGCAATGATATAGGATCATTGGCTCCTCTCTTGTTTTCACACATATTTCATACATGAGATTCCTATTGCCATACAATAGATTTTGTTATTACTGATAACTGTGACACCCTATAATCTCAATTTCAAGAATCTCCAAACATCATTTCCAATCTTTTCAGCTCATACAATCCAGTAACCTCAAGCCAAGAATGTTTTGACCCCAATGGAACCTAAGATACATTAAGCCTCTCTCCTTTTCACTGTCTCAAAGCCTTATGTCCTCACTTCCTTTATGTATACACTAAAAATCCCTTGCACATTTCCTGCTTCATTTCAAGTACTTGGCTAAACTGAAATTCTTGTTATTTCTAAATTTACCTTCCGAGCGCCTGTATCCTTGAAAGTGAAAATGTTGGTGGAGACAAGAAAAAAAGCAACCATGCTGACTGGCCTCACTATTACTTCTCACTTTAAAAAATTTCCTTTCTTCCCCTTGAGCTAGAACTCTAATTTTCTCCTTCTCTTACAGTAAAAATCCTTCAAAGGGTTATTGGTAGTCACTGGCTTCAATTTCTTTCTTGTCATTCCTTTTTGAATCTGCAATTAGATATTTGCAACTCCCCTACCCAGCTACTACCACCAGAGTACTGAAACATCTCTACTGCTATCAGTGACCTACAGGGTGTTGGTTTTAAGGAATTTGGCCTTGACTAAAGAGAAATTCCACCTTCTTCTCAGCTCCTGGGATGTAAGCTCTACACCCTTGGATTTTCTCAAGTCATGGGATGGCCTTTTTATTCATGGTAGGCCGCTTAGACCAGACCGCTCTGTTTTGATTACAGTAACCTTGTGATAAGTTTTACAATTGGGAAATATGAGTCTTCCAACTTTCTTTTTTTTTCAACATGTCTTTTTTACAATTTGGGGCACATTATCTTTACACATATATATTACTATTGGCTTTTCCAATTCTGCAAAGAAGGCTGTTGGAATATTGTTTGGGATTACTTTGAATCTTTAAATCACTTTGGATAGAATTGATACATTAATAATACTTAGTTTTCCGATCAATGTACATGGGATGAACTCTGATTTGTTTAGTGGTCTTTGAATTATTTTAGCAATATTTTATAGTTTTTCATGTACAAGTCCTTTTATTTGTGGTCAAATTTATTCCTATGTATTCTTTTAGTTGTTATTGTAAATGGGATTTTTTTCCCTTAATTTCCTCTTCATTACTAGTATATAGAAACACTACTGAGTTTTGCATGTCAATCTTTTATCCTGCCATTGTGCTGAAATTATATATTTAGCCAGCCTGGAAAGGTATCTATCATAATAAAAATAGTTTCTTCTCATACTTAAAGTTATAGTTAGTTCATAACAATGATCTTGGTCATATTCCCTGGAAAAATATGTTTGCTGGAAATAATATTCTGAGTTGTTTTCTGTTTAATATAATAATTTTCATATTTGTCAATATTACCATTTTCTACTTTATTAAATTCAATTCAGAGCCTGGACTTTCAGGTGAGTAATTCCTAGTTTTCATTCAGAAAGTATAGTCCAATATTGTGAAATCTCTCTTGTGGAATATCTAAAAGATTCCCCTTAAAAATAAAATCATGTTGATTTTTAAAATCTTCTACATTCATTTGCAGGTCTATTTTTGCCCCCTCTTTACTTTTATTTTCTCCATTATTATACCTGAGCCATCTTATTCTGGAATCTAATGCAATTACAAATGCAATTTTATTGAACAAAAGAAATCTTTTTTTTTTAATCACGAAAAGTTTCAGCAAAAAGAACCCGTTAGTGACTGGGAATAATAGAAGCAGAAGCACCAGCTGTGTAGCAGTTGATGTAGCTTTTCCACATTGTCTTAAGTTTTGAACAAGGACTGCAAGTTTATATACTAATGACATATAATAAATGCACACACAAACATACACATGTATATATATAATGTATATATATGATATATAATTAAAAGATAGCCCTTAAAAGCTCTTACATATATAACAAAGCACAAAAATATAGTTTTCTAACTTCTTGATTTATGATAACAGTAAAAATGTCTTTCTGACTGTGTGCTCCCTTCTCTAGAGATATTCTTGAATGGCAAGTACTCATTTTCCTCTGGCTGTTTGAGCAGAAGTATTATTTCAGTAAAGTACCAAATTATAGGGCAAAGTACAGAGATAAGATAATACAATGTTTGTTGTTCATCAAAATATATTTAGATGTATTTGGAAGTAAGAATTTGATATTCTTCAAGGAATTCGCATGCCCAGAAGTTTAACCCCCTAGAATACCTTTAAACATTTGTTAAAATGGCTCAGCCATGGCTTTCTTTTGTTGAGAAAATATATAGTACAAATTGAATTCTTCCATGTTTTGGTTTTAAATAAGAGCATAAAAGTTTGCACACATCTTGATTTGATGAAGAAGAGGGGCATTGATGAAGTACCCTTAGAAATGTCATTAAAATTTACATTACATTGTTCGTTCCACAGATATTTGTTGCACACATTACTAAAGCTTTTTGATCAAAGTTAGCCAAGACTGGTCCCCTCCCTCAAAAGTAGCGAATATGACTTGCTTAAGAACAACATTCATGAGACCAAGGATTTTTTATTTTTGTCTTTGTGAAGCTTTTATATTCTGGGAAGCTACCTTCACCCTTTTATCCTATATTCTGTATCATGAAACTTTTGCAGTTCAAGAGACCTTCCAAAAAATAACCATGTAAAGAACAACAATAATTATTCCACTAGTTCACAAATATCACCTGATAAATATCACATTGCAACTTACAGAGCTTGCTTTTGCTAGAATCAGGAAAGACCATGCAGTAATTTCATATGTCTTATATTGTATTATGTCCAGAATTGCCAGACGTTAACTGTGTTAGTTTCACATCTCTGATTATCACAAACTTCAAGTTTCTAATCCCACCATTTACTCTTGCCACTTTCA
>PVKH010037762.1:0-11416 GCA_004027955.1 Chaetophractus vellerosus | reverse complement strand
CCCTACTACTCTACTCTAGTCTGAGAAAATAATTCACTCAGATTCTTAGGGATGTAGTTGAAAATAGTTTGGGCCTCAAGGATTTTGTCTAGCTCTCCATTCCAGGCTTTATCAGGAAAGCAGTATATTTATCATTGCCTCCTTTGCCTATTACTCAGTTGGTTCAGAATCAACAGAGAAAGATCGAATGCTCAGAACTATTTGACTACTATCAGGACCCACCACAACATGTATTCCTTTTTTTTTTTTTTTAATGAATTATTGGTTCATTGACTTTTGGCAAATATGTAAAATTTAACTAAAAAACTCAACATAGAAATCCTGCTTGAATGAAATTTGGCTTTTATTGAATTGCAAATATTTAAAGGTTTCCTGAATTGTTGGATAGCTAAGCCTAGTCTGGTTTGTCCTTGGCAGAGCTGGTTCATACCTGTTAATAGCGTCTCCTTTCACTCTCACAGCTGGCCCAGTTTGGATGACAAATTATATGGTCAACTAAGCTAAATTTCACTTAAGTCTGTTAAACTCAATCTCTTTCATTTTCATACAGATCCATTTCCCCTGTTTCATATAAACTGACTGATGATGTTATTTTATTTTTGTCTTATTAAATGTCAGTGGTTAGGTGCAGACCCTTGGGGTAACTTCCCTATGAAATGAGATTGAATATTTTTGTTTTTTTATTTAAAATACCTAAGGAATAATGTCAGACAAGTTTGAGAAACCTATTTTTTAAGTTGTGAAGAGCTGGAAAGGAGCTGTTTATATGCTTGTTTAATCTTTAAGGAGAAAATCAAGCCTTTTTTCCCCTTTTCTTTTTTTCTGTGAAAGTCTTCAGACATTTATTCTGTGTGTGTGTGTGAGTGTGTGTGTGTGTGAGATTTTCTTTAGGAGGGGGATGTATGTAATTTATATTATTTATATGTATAAATCGTTTTAGGGGGAGGAAAGTTTGTGTTAAGTTTTTTGTTTCCCCTCAAGTACTGGTATATATTTAACCTAACAAAATCTGAAACTCAGTATGTTTGAACAGTTGATATGAGTATGCAGCTCTACCCAGAACAGGAATAAGGAACTGAACTAGTAATATTTATTGCTATATGTGATCTGCATTAGATAAACCAAAGTTTTATCATAGTCCCTTACCATTTCAATTTGTAATCCAGTTATCTAAAATCTGCTTATTTTAAAAATTACACTTTTTTGTTTGTTTAAAAGCCTTTAAATTTTGGATACTAACAGTTTTAAATTTAGTGAAAACTTCAGGATACCATTCTCTTCTGTGTATGATAAAAAATTGTTTTTAGACCTCTACCAAAGAACTCTTCCTTTTTTCCTTTTGTATTAGAATTAGAATAAATCTGATCATTACACTTGCTGCTGCATCTATACTTACTTGCCTGTGGCAACTAAAAATTAGTCTAGGGAAATTAGGTAGTATGCCACCATGTGGATTCTTTTAATTTTCAACTGGTAATATCAAACCAAGAAAATTTTCTGGGTGACACATGCTTTATTAACATAAGGTTAGAAACAATCCAATCAGTATAATTTTGCACTTTTGTTAACAAGCCATTTTATGGAGGTGACATGCAATAATCACATTTTTTTATTTTAATTAGAATCAGTCGGACTTGTCAGATGAAGAGTTAAATGATGATCTTTTACAGAGTGATAATGAAGATGAGGAAAATTTCAGGTACTCAATATTACCTTATTAAAATATTATTTAAAATGATAAGAATAGTTTGGAACTTATACTTACAATGGAATATAATTGAATGATTATTAAAAATCATATATTTTAATATATGATTACAATATATATGATTACATTGTAAATATGATATTAGTATAAGAATCTGATGTGGAAGCCATATGTATTTTTGTATAAATAGGTCAGTTTTTTAATCTGTATAGGTCTAGTATTTAATGAGCTCCTTGAGTTATGTTGAGTACTGGTTATGAAAGCTCAGTGCAGACGCTGTACTGCTCTTTTAAAGAATTACTTTATTTGGTTTGAGGGCAGTAACCTTGGATTCTTATGATGTTGTTGGTTGCAGTTTGATCTTGCTACTTTTGTTTTTATTTATATGTATCTATTTATGGATTTACCATTTTAGAAATTCCTTTGGCTTATACCTAAATTCTAGCTGACTATCTGAATTTAATGAGTATCTTTCTGTTGTTGACATAGTTAGGTATAAGAAGAGGAGGGGGATAATTAGTGTACTCTAGTAGGTGGAATACTTTTTTTATAATTCTATGAGGAAACATTGGGAAAATATAAACAGACTCTTCTTGACTATAAATGTAATTAACAATTATATGCCATTTATTATTGAGCCATAAATTTGTAATGCATTTTTCTAACAAAATACTTTTTACAGGTAAAAATATGGTTTAAATTGATGTAGTTTACCTTTAACTAAATTTCCCAATCCAGTTTTCTGAACTGTTGAGTTAAAGTTGCCCTTGAAATATATCTTTGGAGTTTTTTAGCCACAGAATGTTTTTGAGTCAAAGTAGGGTATTCAGTTTTTGTGAGGAGTGGATATTTAATATGTGTGAACTTAAATTTATCTGCAAAATCTTGCATTTTAAGTATTGTTCTCTAGCATTTATTATTTGGCATCTAGCTGTTGTAATTTAATAAGTAGAATATGATTTTTTGCCATTTTTAAACTTCATTATTTACTCTAAGTGTGGACTAGTTTTTAAAAAGACTTTTGACTAGTATAAATTTTATTTATTTGAAAATTAAAATGTATTTTCACACAAAAATTTTGGTAAGGTATTTTTTTTTTATATTAGAGAAGTTGTAGTTTGCAGAAAATTTATGTGTAAAACACAGAGTTCCCATATACCACCCTGTTATTAACACCTTGCATTAATGTGGCACTTTTGTTATAATTCATGAAAGAATATTTTTATAATTGCACTATGAACTATGATCCATTGTTTACAAGAGAGTTATTGTGCTGTACATTCTTATATTTAAAAAAACTTTCTAGTAACATATATACAACCTAAAATTTCCTGCTATAACCACATTCAAACATATAATTATATAATTATAAGTACATTAATTATATTCACGGTGTTGTGCTGCCATCACCATCATCCATTGCTGAAACATTATAATCAACCCAAATAGAATCTTTACAATTGAAACATTAACTCCTCATTCCCTACCCCCATCCTGGCCCCTGGTAATCGATTTCACACAGATTTTTAATATTTTGATTTTTTAAAATTTGCACCATAGGTGTAAGAAAGAAAACAAATTATTAAAATTCTGATTATGATTTTCCATTTATAAGAATAATACTCCTGTTTTATTTTGAAATCTTAGGAAACAGATGCCCTCCTTTTCATTTTAAAGATTAAAATGAATATAGTTTGGCTTTTTGCCTGTCAGATCTGTTTCACCATTTGGTTTATTTGATTTTCTTGGTCAAATAATCTGCAACTAATGCTTGGTAGTAGTGTTATATGCATTATGAGTTTATGGCACTGACTTAATATAGCTCTGTTTTCTGTTGATGGTGTAAATGTATAGTGATTAGTTAACTGAAATAACTTCACAACAATTGTGGTTTAACTGTGCAACTAATTTATTTATTTTTAATGCTCTACTCTAATCGGATGCCTTTCTTTGTAGTTCTCAGGGTGTCACAATTAGTCTTAACACCACATCTGGCATGGTAACATCATTTGAACTGTCTGACAACACTAATGACCAATCTGGAGAACAAGAATCCGAATATGAACAAGGAGAGGATGAAATAGTTTATCACAAATCTGATGGCTCTGAATTGTATACTCAAGAGTACACAGAAGAAGGACAGTATGAAGGCCAGGATGCTGAGTTGACAGAAGACCAAATAGAATATGTGGAAGAGCCAGAGGAGGAACAACTTTACAATGATGAAGTGTTAGACATCGAAATCAATGAACCTTTAGATGAATTTACAGTGAGTCCTTTTTCCTTTGTATGGTCAAAGATAACATTGCTTCACTCACAAGGTTTTTTGACTGATTTGAAATCTATTTACCTCTCTAGGGAGGGAGCAAAATTAGACCTTATTATCACTGTCTGCCAGTTTCTTTATCTGAGCTATGACAAAGTTTGTGGTGACAGCTTGTTTGGCCAGAGGTAATGCTCCTTTGTCACTCTGGAAGGCTGCAAAGAATCATGACCTTGAGGATTGCACCCTTAAGGAAGAAAAAAGCTTTGTGTGGTAGAGATACCCTGTCAATTGTTAGAAGTATTTAATGCAGAAGCTTTTATCCAGCCTTTAGACAAGATCTGATAAAGTCCTCCTAAGGTGAAAAGATTATTGACCTGCTAAAGACATCTTTAAGGGACTAATATTCCAAAGTGATTGATGGCTGTTCATTCATCCTTTTTGTAACTGAGAACTGTCTAAAGCTGAATAAAGAGATTGGAAGTTAGTTTAGGAAATGTCACACATAATTTGTTATCTATAATAGGGAAACCAAGATTGTGCTGGTTTTTATTTCAGAAAGATGATTTTGGTAGATAATTTTTTTAAAAAGTTGAAATGTTAGGAAAGAAAAGGATACTAGTGAATGATACATCATCAAAAGAAATTTGGTTTTTAAAATAAGCATTTAATGAAATTTATGAGGGAAGGAAGTGATCTTAGCAGTTGCAATAGAAACTTAGGTGTTTCACATACACTAGGGTTCCATTGAAGTGTAAGGCTATAACAGCTGAGATGGGAATGGAGGCGTGAAGAGTTAGGGGCCTTAAAAAGCCCAAATTCAATTGGGGTAGGTCTTATTTTATCTGTTTTATAGCTTCGTTCAGAGTAAGCTTTCAATTGAGGGAAAAAAAAGTGAAAATTGCTGAATTTTGGTCATTGCTGTATATGAGACTATTTCTAGTCATGATTGTTTCCAGGTGTCTCAATAGTTATTTTTAAGACTTTAAAAAAAAAAAAAAGGAATGCTTGATTTTCATTAAATATAGTAATAAAAAAAATTAAGTGTAGTTTTGGTAAATAGAATCATGTAAAAAGCATGTTATTTAGGTAACGCTGTAATGGCTAAAAGTGTTTGTTTTGGTAATAAATCCTTTACTAGTATGGATAGGTGCCTTCTGATTTATTTGTGTATTTTGTATATTAAAGTGGGGACACTGTAATTTAAAATGCTATTTAAAAATTAAACCAAGATCTTTAAAAAATATGCCTGGTTATTCCTTAGTTATAGTATTTTATTATTACCATTACTCATCAGTAAAATAAGATGATTGGCTGATGATCACCGGGGTCCTTTCCACTTGTAAATTCAACAGTTCAACAGATCTTTATACTAATATCTAAGCATTGAGGACACAATATTGATAAGACATAAAACATGAGAAACATGGTCCCTGCCTTCATTGAATTTAGAGACAAATTACAATGTGAAAAGTGCTTTATAGAGCAAGTATGCATTGTCAAATAGGAGGTATCCGTTGCTTTTGCCTTCTTGAAAAACTTCTTTTAAAAGAGAACATCTAGTAAGTTAGCCATCTTCTTCTTTTGTATTCTGTTGTCCAACATGAGGTTACATTTATACACCTGGTTGTAGTAAAATTTGACTTAATTATCCAACACCATGTGGTCTGGGATTCTGATATATAAAAGAAAAAAAGTGGCAATGCAGTATACTTACAGTACTTTTCATATTAAAATGAACTTTTTGCCCCCCAGAATTAAACAGCTCTTAAAATTAAAATTTTTAGTTAGAAATACTGTTGCCTAATGTTTTCACAGAGAGTTGTAAACTTGCAAGGTGGGAAGTGTCTTTTTATAAGCAATCCCTGCTCACCTTATTGTATCTGGCTTTAAAGCCAGTCATTCTCTTCCTTTTTTTTTTTTTGCTTTAAGATTATTGATTTCTTTATGTAAAGTTATCAGAATGGTAGCATCTGGAATTACCTCTTCTTTGGATGGGACGAGTTTCACAAAATTAAATTGTAAAATATTCTCTTGCTCTGCAGTGGATGCCTCTGATTGTATTCTTAGGCTGTTAATGATGAACAGATTATTCATTATTGTACTAAATGAACACATTGGTGTATTGTATCCTTGTTTGTATCCCAATGGTACTTTAGTTTATTAAATCGTTTATTTAACTGTGGGTCTTTGTCCTAGTTTGGATTTGTTAACCTGTACACTAAAAACAATAATTGAATTTTATGAAGTCCTGATCGCAGTCACTTTGTATTAGAACTCATGTAAATTATACGGAGGGGTTTTGTACATAAATGAGAGTAGAATAATAAACCACAGATTTTTTTTGGTAAACCACAGAATTTTATATGTGAAGAAATTAAAGTCCAAAGACATTAAAAGAGGTGGTAGTACAAGTCTTGTTCTTTCCTATTTTACCAAAATGTAAGAAGATCCTTAACCTTTTGTCAGTTTTGCTGGTGCTTACCGTAAGAGTGAATTTTTATTTGATTTCAAACTTTGTACTTTTGTATGAGTAAGGAATTTGTATTGCTTCTTATTCAACAAAATATTTGAAAAATATTTTTTGGGCAATTTATACTTTGTAAATGCAATCAATTTATCTAGGGTTAAAATTAATATAGATTGAGATTTCATAAAACATTGTCCTTCCCAGTGAGAATCCAGTGATGTAGGCTGTACTCCATTGTATGTTAGTGGAAATTTTTTATTGGCATTGTATGACTTTATTTGAAATCTGACAGTTCTTCTACCAGTGAATTGTGGGTAGTGATAGTTGCTTTGTAAAATAGGAAGCTAAGGTTTTCTTTTGGAAAGTAAAATGCAGTGTGTTCAGATAGTCTTGAGAGGCAGTTGTGGGAACTAGGGTAGTTTGTCCCCTTACATATAGCTGTTTTTCATTGTTTCGTTGGGGGTCGTAAATGAGACTCTTTGTATACTATATAGTAGATTGTTCGGGTTCCTTAGGTTGTTTGCTGTTTGTTGCCTGCCTTGTAACCATTTTACTGTGCATTTTTAGCTAGTGGCTGGGAACACTGAGATCATCTCCACTGAGAGAAAAAGGGAGACTGGAAAAAAAGAAATCAGATTTTGCTACTTGTAATTCGAATAGAAGCCCCTCTTTGCTTTTGCAATTGTGGTAGCCTCCAGCCAGTCTTCCTCCTTTCTTTCATAGACTCTAAAGGAAAGCCTGCCTGCTGGTATGCATTTTATATAAAACTTGTAACCAGCTGTCTCATTCAAGAGAGAGAGTCCTGATGGGGAGAAAATAATACTAACATGATATATTAAAAAAATACACATGTAGAGTTGTCCATACTTTCGTTGTTTTATATTACAATGAAAATTGTGAGAGTTAGATATAATTTCAGCCCTTTTATTGCTGTTGTTCCTCTATGATGGCACATGTGCAGTTTCTTTTTAAGATTACTCTTTTTCCTTAGTGTTGATTTTAAGAAGAGCTATTTAACAGGGCACTTAATGTCTGAAGGACAACCTCATGTCACTAACCTTAGCAATTAGGTTAGTATGGTGAGCTTTGTTCTCATTAAGACTTAGAAGAGGTTATATTCTACTTTTGTGCTTAGTGCTTTGTGCTCAGTCAGGTTTATTATCATAGTAATATTTGCTAAAATGATTAAGCACGAGTCATGAAGATGAAAAATTCTTAAAAAACAACAACAACAAAAAAAAAACCCCAAAAAATGTATGAGAAAAACTTGTTTTCTCTTTAATGGCTGTTAGGATGAAGAATACTTGCAGGCTTATGGTGGGCAACAAGGGATGCAAGAGCAGGAAGACTATGTTGCTGAAGATGAATTAGATGAGATTACTGATTCCCAGGTTGCTCCTGAAACTGAAGAGGTATTTGTTCATCTTCTAAAAAGGGTCAAAAAGTTGTTTTCTTTTCCTTCAGACTTAAAATGAGCATCTATTTAGCATTAGTGAAAAGTTGATGCATCGCTACTTTGCACTATGAGTGTAATAAAAACCTTAGTTTTCTAGAATCTTTGGGAAGTGATCTCTCATTAGCTGTGATCTCCAGATAGCTTTTTGCCCTTTTAGTGTTAGAATGTTTTTAAATATTTTAAGGGTATGGGGAATTAAATCTTTTGAAAATGTAGTGTATAAGTTACTGCTTTGAAAGGAGTGCTATAATTTTTAACATTTTCTTATTGACTTAGGGGTATTTTTGAGAACATTAGTTAATTTTTATCATTATTCAAAATGTATGCAAGGTTCATTGTACGTAGGATGCTTTCTTAGGTGTTGAAGAAACAAGGATGGATCAAGTTTGATTCCTGGCCACAAGGAACTTGCAGTCTAATATGGGGGGAGAAGACATTTGTAAATTCTTATGATGTAAAAATAAAGTAAAATCTCCGAAGAGATTCAGATAAAGTGGAGCTAACTCTTGATTTGGTGTGTGTGTCTTAGAATGAGTTGGGGAATGGGGTCAGGAATCATGGAGGCTTTAAAAGGAAGAGGTAACCTCTGAATTAGCTTTCTACAGAAAGATGTACTTTGGACTTTAGGTGGTGTGAGGCATAGGTAAATAGATTCTGTTCTCTAATCTTAGAACTTGCTCCTATGGGCCAAGCAACTTATACAGCTTTATTTTTTTATTTTTTTCAATCCTTGTTTATGGTTTTTCTCAATTATATTATTTAATGCTTTCCCCCTTTTTAAAAGAGATTGTGAAAACTGAGTTTTCACTGGCTTAGCTCATTTACATTAGGCATTACACCAAAGCTTCAGAAACTCAGTGCAGAAAACATTTTGTTTACCTTTCTTTTTCATAATATAATACTAACATAGTATGTTATCACTAATGCTGTATACATAACCAGAAATACTTTCCTTGGACTCATCCTTTCTCCCCCTCCACAAGCTAAATTTGATTTTTCTTTTCGTGCATTCTCTCTTTTTATTATTGCTGTTATTTGAAATAAAGTGAAACAGAAAAGATACAAGAATAGTACAAAGAACTTGTCACCCATGTTCTCCCATGTAGATATTTTACCAGATTTGCTGTATCATCCATCCCCCGTACTTTTCTCCTGAACCATTTGTAAGTGGTAGACATGATTCCTATTACCCCCTGAATACTTTAGCATGTGTTTCCTGCAAATATACCCTTCTGCATAGTATAACCATCAAAATTAAATAATTATCATAAACAAAATATTATCTAATCCACACACCTTGTTCAAATTGTCAGTTATCCAAAAAATGTCCTGAAGAGCAAAAAAATCCAACCCAGGATCACACATTGTATTTAGCTGTTATGTTTCTTTAGTTTTCTTCAGTTAGAAATAATTCCTCCCTTTTTCCTTGACTTTCATGATCCTGACTTTTTTTTTTCCATGGGCCAGATATTTTATAGAATATCTCTCAATTTGGGTTTGGTGTTTCTTCAGGATTAGATTCAGGTTATGTATTTTTGGCAAGAGTGTCATAGTACAGTATTCTCATTGCATCCTGTCATGTGAAACAAGATGGATATATCCCATTAATTCTATTATATCTTTTACATTTATTTAGTTGTACTGAAGGCTAAGCTTTCTGATGGATTCCTATTTTATTTAGTGGGTTATAATTCAACGCCATCATTCATTTATTTATTTTTAAATTAAAAAAATATTTCAACATGTTTGCACACACATAAGGCTTTTATAATTAAGGAAGGGATAGAGAATGAAAAATAGGAGGCTATTAGTTGTCTCTTCTACTCTTGGTATTAGGCATTTTTAACCTAACTATAAACAAAGAGAGTGATCTGATCATATGCAAATGCCCTAAAATACTATAAACAAAGTTCAGACAAATGATAAATTAGGAGAAATATTTATATGAGTCTAAGAATTAATATATTCAGTATAAAAAGTTATTAAATTCATTATATATTCAGTATATAAGAAGTAATATATTCAGTGTGTGGTATTTTCAGTATATACAGTTGAGCACTCATAGGAAAAAGGTTAAAAAGTACAAGAAAGGAATGAAAAATAAGCATATAACCACTAAACATGAAAATATATTCAATAAAATAAGTAAAAATAAATTAAGAAGATGGAGTTATAGGGGGCAGGACACTTATTGCCCATTATAAAAGACTCAGGTTCCCCAAGCCTAGGGTTCCTCTGACACAGCTTCCTGTGCTTGCAGGTATTATCTGGTCTTCACATTGCCTAGTGGGAACTGAGGTTCAGGGAGCTGGCACAAAAGTGTGGATATTCAGGCCACTGCTATTGTTACAAGTAATAAATTATCATATTTCTCTGAACAAGAGACATAATGTCTTTTAACAGCTGCCATGAAATTGTGGCAGGCTAACTTATTAGTTTGCAAGAAAGGTAAAAATCTCATACCTTTTACTGTCCTTGACAGTCTGAAAAGCCTTGAAGCATTTGTCCTTTGACTTAATAATTCTTTGAAGAATCTTTTCAAAAGAATTAATCCATGTTCAGAAATATGTAGACTAGGTATTTGCAGGATTGAAAATAAATGGAACCAATGTAAATTTTTATGGAGGGTTAAATAAATTATGGTATAACCATACAGTGGAATATAATGTACTAAATTATACCCTAGATCTTTCTGACATGGAATGATGCTGATGATATATTAAGTGAAAAGAGTAAGATAATCTAATTCCTCCTCCCCCATAATCTTACATATCTAAATGTGTGTCTGTGTGCTTATAAATCTATTCCCTCCACACACAAAAAAGCTGGATAGATTAAAATGAAAACAGCAGTAGTGATTACCTCTAGGTGGTGGGATTATTTTATACTTTGTATGTCAATATTTTATTTTTAAAATTTTGCTGTGAGCAAGATTACTTTAATAAGTAAAGCAGCACTCTCTTTTCTTTGAAAATATGAAGAAACAGGGACTAAGTAGAGTCATTAAAATTTTTGACCTTTCGATTTGGAAGCCAAACAACTAGAGTTTGCATTTGTTTAACTTCTGTGATTTCTAGTTGCTGTTAACTCTCACATGAAACTACCTTAGGGTTGTTTTATATTATCTGTTTTGGGGCTTCTTTTTTTTTCCAATTTTAAACTCTGTATCCCATAATTTAGTTTCAAATTTTCTACTTTAAAGTATTTTTAAAAGTTATTCATACATTTACTTTTTTATCCCCCTCCCCCCATTGTTGGCTTAAGTTTTCCTTGTTTACATTATTTGGTTTTCTGTTTACTAAAAATTCTTGTAATGTGTTTGCTTTTAGGACTTTTAGAGTCCTTATTATTATTTTTTTTTTATTATATATCCCCCCCTTTCTGCTTGTTCTTGCTGTGTTCATTTTTGCGTTCTTCTGTGTTTGCTTGTCTCCCCCCTGTTGCGGCGACCCACCGAGTTAGCTCGCCACGCGGCAGCCTTGCCTGCTCACAGGGACTTGCCCTGCCTGTGGCGGCTTG
>PVKH010037761.1:0-11417 GCA_004027955.1 Chaetophractus vellerosus | reverse complement strand
GAAGTTAAGAGGACTACATTTAGGGAACAGGTAGAAGGAGGCAGGACTAACTGTAAAGTAGACTTGTAGGAACTGTCAGAAAAGCAGGAAGAAAAACGTAGAAAGTTATATCACAAACAAAAATATAGTTGCCCGAGATGAACCAGAGACTTTAATTTTTTTATTCCAATTGTAAGTTTACAGAAAAATCATGCTTATAATATAGGGTTCCCATATACTACCCTATTATTAACAACTGGCATTAATACAGTACCTTTGTTGCGATTGCTGAAAGAACATTTTTATAACTGTACAATTAACTACAGTCCATGGTTTATTTGAGGGTTTCCTACAGCCCTATCGATATTTTTTCATTTTAATTATAGAAATATATACAACCTAAACTTCCCCCTTTTAAACATATTCAAATATGTATCTCAGGGTTGTTAATTATGTTCACAATGTTGTGCTACCATGCCCACCACCCATTACCAAAACTTTTTATCATCCAAAATAGACAATCTGTGCAATTTAAGCATTAACTCCTCATCCGCTACCCCCACTCTGGGTCCTGGACATCTGTATTCTAGTTTCTGACTAGATGAATTTGCTTATTCTAATTATTTCATATCAGTGAGATTATACAGTATTTGTCTTTTTGTATAGTTTTTTTTTCACTCAACATGATGTTTGCAAGGTTCATCCATGACGCATCTATCAGAACTTCATTCTTTTTTAAAACTGAATAATATTCCATTGTGTGTATATACTATATTTTGTTTATTATTCATCGGTTGATGGACACTTGGGTTGCTTCCATATTTTGACAACTGTGAAAAGTGCCATTATGAATATTGGTATGCAAATACCTGTTAAGAGTCCCTGCATTCAATTCATTTGTGGTATATACCTAGAAGTGGGATTGCAGAGTCATATGGTAATTCAATCATGAATTTTTGAGAACTCACCAAACTGTTTTCCACAGAATCTGCACCATTTTATATTTCCACTAACAGATGAGTTTTTCCTATTTTTCCACATCCTCTGCAACTCTTATTTACCTTTTTTTTTTTTAAAGATTTATTTATTTTATTACATATCTCCCCTTCCCCCTGCTGCGGCGACGCGCCGAGAGTGGTCACTGCGCAGGTGCGGCCTTCCCCGCCCGTGGGCAGTCCCTGTGTCCGTTCACAGCCGGCTTTCAGTTCGCAGGTGGCTGGCTGCGCTCCATCCGCGGGCGACCTGCCCTGCCCGCGGTGGCTCCCGCCATGTCCGTGGCAGCTTCCCGCCCTGCCCACGGCGGCTTCAGCCAGCCCACGGCGGCCTGCCACCCTCAAGGCAGTCTGCCCGCCAGGAGAGGTCCCCGGGAATCGAACCCAGGGCCTCCCACGTGGCATGCCGGCGCCCTATCCACTGGGCTATCGAGCCGGCCCCTCTTATTTACCATTTTTTAATAGTAGCCATTCTAGTGAGTGTGAAATGGTATCTTATTGTGGTTTTGATTTGCATTTCCCTAATGGCTAATGATTTTGACTTTTTTTCATGTGCTTTTTGGTCATTTGCATATATTGTTTGGAGAATTGTCTATTCAAGTCTTTTGCCCATCTTTAAATTGGGTTGTTTGTCCTTTTTTTGAGTTGTAGGATTTCTTTATGTATTCTGGATATTAAACCCTTATCAGATATGTAGTTTCCAAATATTTGCTCCCATTGTGTAGGCTATGATTCTACTTTCATGATAAAGCCCCCTTGATACACAAATGCTTTTAATTTTGATGAGGTACCATTTATCTATTTCTTTTCTTTTCTTGCTTGTGCTTTGGGTATAAAGACTAAGAAACACTGCCTAACACAAAATCCTGAATACTTCCCCCTATTTTTTCTTCTAGAAGTTATATAATTCTGTTTCTTATATTTAATTCTTTGATCCATTTTTAGTTACTTTTTGTATATGGTGTGAGGTAGGGGTTCACCTTCATTCTTTTGCATATGCACATACAATTTCCCAGCAATATTTGTCAAAGAGACTTTCTTTCCCATCTGAGTTGACTTGACCCCTTTGTAAAAAATAATTTGGCTATACATGATCTGCACACTCCCCAGTCTGGGGGAATTGGGTCTGTATATTATTCCCACACCAGCAGGCTTCACCAGAGGCCAGCATTGACTAAGTCACTGCTGCCTACTTCGAGGCTGGGGTATGGGTAATGGTAGTCTCTGCATAGAGAGTACAATTCACCAGTATTTGCTGCAATTTACCAGCCTCTTTCTTCTGCTTTTCCCTGGATACTGCAGACTGTTCCACTTCCAAGGTTTGGAAGTTTCAAAATAATTGATTCAGAAAGTTCCTGCTGTTTAATAGTTGTTCTGGTGGAGGAACTGATTCCTGGAGTTTCCCACTCCACCATCTTCCTATTATGAACAATGTATTTCTAAACAAAAAAATTTAGTCAGAAGAATGGCATAATAACATTAAGTGCTATAACTCAGGTATGAACAAAGTTCTAAGGGAACAGAAAGGACAGAATGATTGGAAAAGGCTTGGTATAAGGGTTGACATTTAATCAGGGTATGGAAAAGTAAGAGGGAACATATTAAGACCAGTGCTATGGCACCAAGCATGTGCAAATCCTCACTTTGTAAAAGGTATGTTTGGAGGAATAGTCAATGCAACTGGAGTACAGTGAGTATAAGAGAGAGTAGTAAGAATGAGTCTGGTTAGCAGACAAGGATTTGAAGCCCACAGAAAAACCAAGCACCTTATATCATGTGATAGTCTCAGGAAGAGGCAGGACCAGGATACAAACTGAGGTCTGTTGGATTTCAGAGCCAATGCTATTAACACAGAGGTAGGCATGCCTCTAGCAACAGTGGTGTGTCCAGGAACTCAATGTCAAAACAAATATTGTGGGTTTATTTAACTAGTACCTTAACTTTACTGAAAGTGAAAAGGGGTGGGGGGGGAGCAGATAATTTAACCAGTAATTTATTTAAAATATCATTTACTTTAAAATAAACACAGCTATATTTTTGCTTAAAATGTGTGTATATAAGTATGAATGTTTTAAAAACTACAAAGGGCTTCAAAGAAATATGCTTGTCAGTGGACTCTATAACATTTTTTTAAAAAAGGTTTAGATTACATAAATATTACATAAAAAATATAGGGGATTCCCATATGTCCCCCCTCCCTACCCCTTCCACATTTTCCCACATTAACAACATTCTTCACTAGTGAGGTACATTTGTTACAATTGGGGAACACATTTTGGAGCACTTCCACTAAGCATGGATTATAGATTACATTGTAGTTTACACTCTCTCCTGCACAATTTTCTAAGTTATGGCAAGATATATAATGGCCTGTATCTGTCATTGCAGTGTCATGCAGGACAATTCCCAAGTCCCAAAAATGCCCCATACTACATCTGTTTTTCCCTCTCCCTCCCTTCAGAACCTCCAGTGGTCACTGTCTCCACATCAATGATAAAAGTTCTTCCATTGCTAGAATCACAATGAGTCTAGAGTAGAATACCAGTAAGTCCACTCTAGTCTATTGATCATTCCCCGATCCTGAGGATTCTGGGATGCTGATGCCCACTGTGCCTCTAACTGAGAGGGGGCTTAGATTCCATGGGGCAGATGGATGGAATTCTCTTGCTTGCAGTTGCAGAGTCTCTCTGTTCCTTGGGATGGACATTGTTGGTTGCCCTGGGTGAGTCCAAAGAACCGGAGAGTAGGTGTGGCAACTCTGATGAGATTCAGGGCCCAACTGGCACATGGATGAACCAAAGATTTAAGTCTCTTGGATATACCCCTATCAAGTATAGTACTAACTATAGGTTCAAATAGAAGGGGCAGTAGAGTCACGTGTAGGGAAACCACATATGAGTCCAACTCTGTCACACTGGGGACATAAATTCCAAGTTAGGCCCACTAGCAGGTTGCCAATCTCCTGTGCTGCCTGCCCTGCCTAAAGGGTCTGGACGTCTCTAGAGCCCTCAAGAGCCCTGCTCTTTGAGGCAATATTTACTGTGGCAGTCAATGAGATCCTGCGGAGACCTGCATAAGCGTAACCTCTGGAATGACCTCCTGACTCACTTTGAAATCTCTTAGTCGTAAGAACCATTTTATGTATTTATTTACCATTTTCCCCTTAAGGTCAACGTCTCTTTCCAGGTGCACTGCTGGTTGGCACTTAGGAATAATCTCTCAGTGCCTCTCTCTAAGCCTAACTCAGCATATAAGCACACTACCTTCCTTGTGGGAGATGACTCCCGGGGATGAGCTTCTACAGCCTTTTAAAAGCATGTGTTCTCTTTTGCAATTAGAAGCACTTTGTTGGATGGAAAAGTTCGGGAAAGACACACTTATATTTTCTTATTAAAGTAGGAAAAACTTTTGAAGGAACACTAGAAGAAATGTTTCCAATTTGAATTTTCCCAACCATTTTCCTCCCTGATAAATTTAGGATTTGGAGAGAAAGATTTAATTTTTAAAAAATGTATACATTATACTATATTTGAGCTCTTTCATTATTGTACACCTTTCTCAACAGTAATATGGGTTGCCATCTAAAAGAGAGCATATATTTATGGAGATCCCATAGTTCATAGTTCTAGACTATGCTCCTGAATCAATGCAGTAATTCAGTCATGGTCCTTGGCCATGGAATGTGTAGTCAAAAGAGCAGAGAAACATAAGTTTCAGTAGCCTTAATAACAACCAATATGCATAGAAAACAATTTCTTTCATTGTGTTAGTGTAACATGAGATAAAGTTAAGAGACCCTCAAAAATAGTGGCTTAAATCTTTGTAACGCTGCTAGCTATAAAAGATGATGATGTCAAAGAGTGGTGGATTTAAGGAGCTGTTTCTGGGATTCTTTCCAAATCCATTATCTAAAGAGGAATTCATCCAAATGGAACTTACTATCATCCCTCTAAGCTATGTTTATTTCACAGTATCATGGAATGTTAGAGCCAAAAAGTATCAGAAACTTAGTGATCTTTTAGTGTAACTCATGTTACAGCTACAGAAACTGAGGTTCAAAGAGGTTAAGAAGTCAACAGTCAATGAAAACCCAGTCTATTAGTGGCTAATCTAGAAGAATTTGAAACAAAGTATATATTTTCATATAATGCTTAATTTACATTATTAATAGCTTAAATAATTACTATTTTAAATAATAATGATAAACAAATTCCTTAAGATTCTTTCCTGTGTGTCCTGCCCTCACACAGAGAAGACCACAATCCTTTCAGATTATCCTTCCCTTGCTTTTCTTTATGGTTTTATCACATAAATACGTTTTCTTAAATATTGTATTTTTTAGCTTTTTTTATTTTTGAACATTACATAAAATGACTCATACCATATGAATTCTTCAGTGTCTTGATCCCTGTTTAATTCATTCATTTTCAGTTTTGCTGCAGTTCATTCATTTCCCTGCTGTTATAGTGTTATATTGTATGAATACAGCAGTTTATCCATTTTGATATTGGTAGATATTTAAGATTAATTCCAATATTTTGATATTATGAGCAATTTTATAAATGACTTTTGGTACATGTTTTATTAGAGTGAAGTTGTTGGGTCATGGGAAATTTGCATGTTTAACTTTATGTGATAATGATAAAATATTTTCCCAAAAGGAAACAGCTAAAATTTTGTGCCACACTCCAAATTCTTTGGAGTTTTCAAGTTTAAAAAATTTTCCCCATCTTCTGGGTATGAGGTGATATTTCATGGTGCTTTTTATTTGCTATTCACTCATACTAACGAGGTTGAGTATCTTGCATATCTTTATTAGTCATTCAAGTTTCCTTTTTGGATGTCCCTAATTTAAGTCTTCTGCATAAATTATATTGGATCATATGGTTTTTTACAGACATGTGGGAGTTCTGTTTTTTGTTATTCTAGATTCTAAATCCTTGGGTGGTTTACATGTGTGGCAAGTACTTTTGATGACCAAAAGTTCTAGAATTCTCAATGAACTCGAATTTTTAAGTTTTTTCTTTATGTCTTAAGAAACTTTAATCAATAAAATAAAAAATAAAACTAGTTTGGTCTCTTCCTTTCAAAATATTTATACTTTTTTTGGGGTAGGCAGGAAGGTAGGTTTTGTATAAGATAGGCTCTTCAATGGTAAGAGTTGACAACCTTCTCAAAGAGAAAGCTTTTAATGTTTCAATATGCTGTTTGTTGAAGATATCTTTTATCAGGCCTTTTATTTCTAGTTTACTTTAAGTTTCTATCATGAATGGCTATTAAATTTTATGTAATTTTTTTGCATCCACTGAGATAATCTAATGATTTTCTCCAATAATTGGTTAATGTAAATGACATGAATTGATTTTTAACATAATTGGTTAATGTAAATTACATGAATTGATTTTTAACATACAGCTACCATTGCATTTCTGTGATAAATGCAACCTGGTCAATAAGCAGTATCCTTTTTATATATTGTTAGAACTGGTTGTATATATATTGGTTAACTGTTGCATCTGTGTTCATGAGTGAAATGGACCTATAATGTTCTCTTCTCATCCTGTCTTAGGTTTTAGAATAAATCAAGATTATCTTAGCCTTACAAAATGAATTGGAGAGTGTCTCCCCTTTGCCATACTCAACCCAGGAATTGGTACCATTTGAGTCTTGAACGTATGGAACTATGTCCCTGTTTTATAGTCAATATTCTTTAGATTTACCCACATATTTACCAGTTCCTTTGCTCTTCCTTCCTTCTTGGGTCTCGGACTTTCCCTCTTGGATCTTTCATCTGAGATAACTTTCTTTCTCCCTAAAGTACCTCCTTTGGGATTTCTTCCTGCCATTTGTGTATCAGTCATGGTTCAACTAGAGGAGCAGAACCAATAGATTTAAGACATTCATTACAAGGAATTGACTTACAAAATTGTGATGGCTGGCTAAGCCAGTCCAAAATTCACAGGACAGCAGTTTGGAGGGGAAGATCATTGACAGGCTGTAATCCAGAGGCACAAGCTGAAGCTATTATCCACAGGCAAAATTTCTTCTCTTTTTTATCTCTCAGGGAAACCTCAGTCTTGTTTTTAAGGCCCTCCAATAGATTCAGTTAGGTCTACTCAGATGATCGAGGATTATCTTCCTTATTTAAAATCAAATGACTTGGGGGGCTTTAAGGACATTTGAAAAATCTCTTCACTGCAGCACTAGGAAGAGCATTTGATTGAATAACTGGGGCCCGCAGCCTTGCCAAGTGGACACATCAGTAAAGCCAAGGCAAGTGGCAAATTCAGTTTATGTTGGGAAATGTCTTCATGTTGGACCCTTATAATTAAAAGGTATTTTAGTTGGAAGAGGATTGTAGGTATTTTTCTCTCAACATACCGAAAAATCATGCCGGTATCTTCCGAATTCCATTGTTGCTGATATGAAGTAAACTGCTCCTCCTAAGTCTGCTGCTCCTTTGAAGATACTCTGTTTTTTATATTCTCTTGGCAATTTTAAAATCTTCCCGCTTTCTTTGTTTTTTGTTTATTTTTTAATAGGTGCTTATACTGCGTGTGGGCATAGATTTCTTTTTATTTATTCAGTTTGGATACTGGATTTCTTCAATTTATGGAATGGTTTATTTCATCAGTTTTGTTAAGTTTTAAGCCACTGTCCTTTCAACTATTGTCTCTGTTCCATTTCTCTCCTCTCTTTATAGAACTGATTAGATGGGTGTGATGGTTAGGCCAATGTATCAACTAGGCCAGGTAATGGTGCCTACTTGTTTGGTCAAGGAAGCACTGGGCTAAGTGTAATAGAGGTGCATTTCATGGACTTTAAACATCAGTGAGTTGATTGCAGAGATGGCTGGTTACATCTACAATTAGCTGAGGAGATTGCCATCAGCAATGAGTGACGTCTTATCCAATCAGATGAAGCCTTTAAAAGGAGAAGTGATTTCAGCATTCAAGGAGAGAACTCCCATCTGTACTTCAGATAGCCAACATCTCCTGGGGAACTCAAGGAGGACCTTCACTGGAATCCCTGGCTTGCAGCCTGCCCTACAGAATTTGGACTTGTATGTCCCCACAGTCATGTAAGACTATTTTATAAAATCTCATACTATTTAAAGATATTTCCTGTTTGTTCTGTTTCCCTAGATAACCCTGACTAATACAATGGATTTTAAACATTTCACTCTACCCTCCATTTATATTAACCTCTTATATTTTCTATTTCCTTGTCTCTTTGTACCATATTCTGGATAATTTTTTTTAAGATACATCTTCCAGTTCAGCAAATCTCTCTTCAGTTAGATCTGATCTGCTGTCAAATCCATAAATTTCCTTTAATTTCAATTATTATACGCATCCTTAATAGAAGTTTATTTGGTACATTATTAAAATTGGCTTGGAATTCTTTAAGGTTTTTGTGTCCTGAACATTTTTCAACAAGCTTGTCTTTTATTTTTTTGAACATCATAAACATAGCTATTTTATATTTCCTTTCTGATTGTTCCAATATCTGGTGTCTCCAAGTTAGTTTCTGCTGTTTCTGCTAGTTCCCGCTCATGATTTTTTTCCTGGTATGTTCAATGATTTTTAACAGTGAAATTTCCCTTTAGGATTTTTGATGGGAGAATTCTTTGTTGTCTGGATGATTATGGATTCTTCAAGAGAGGATCTTGCTCCTGGAAGGTGTCTGGGACCACTATAAGTTTAGGATTGCTTTAAACTTGGGCTAGGTTTTGTCAGATCAAACTAGAAATTATTAATTCAGGCTTCCAATTCCTCTGAAGGCTGATCTGGTGTACAATTACTTCTCAGTGCTGCTTTTTCCTCCCTTCCATTCAGCACCACTGCTTTGGACATGTGAGTTTCCTTGTAGAGGCCCAAGAAATACATCAAGGGAAGGAGCACCTTTATTTCTTATTTGTACTAAACCATCCCAAATTTATGAGAGTAGGGTCTCCTATTACATGAGTCACCTTGGGAGGTAAGCACTGGGCTTTGTCTCCTGTGTCTCCTGGAACCTGCCCTACCACAGTATCAGAAATGAAAGCTTATTTTCTTAAAACTATATCCTGCTTTCCATATACCAGAACAAGTCCCCTCAATTTTGAAGCACACATATTGCTAAGTAAAAAGAGAACCATAATCATGAATTTGTACCTAATAAACACTTTTAAATACTTTCACCCAGACAGTAATATCTCTGAGAATCATTTTTTACTAATTGACTCTTCATTTAGAAGTTTGTGGAACTCTGTCAATAAGAATCTTTTAAATCCTTTCAGGGCTATCTTCAAGTATCATTTTTCAATTGTCATAAAATGATATCAAGTTCTAGAAGATAACCAATTTGTGAAAGCAAAACTATTCATAGTGTCAATATAATGAGTTGTATTTTGATTGACCATTAGGATTTAACCTAACTCTGACTCCTAAAAAATACATGATTTTTCTAACCACGCAAAAATTATGTTTTGTTAACTTTTTTCAAATAGTAAGAATCTGGTTAAAGAATCTCATAGTCAAAGGGAAGTAACAGGTTATATATTATATTCACTCATCCAATCCAAAGATTCATATCCATAGATTCAATTCTTAGATGGTTAGAGTTAAAAAGAAAGGAAAGTACCATGAAATTGTAGGAAAGATATCACTCAAGGCTTGAATACATCTTTATAGTGATAAAAATGTATAACAATGACAACGTTCTGTTATAGAAGAAAAAATTTGAAGTCCATTCTTACCTGCTTGAAAAGTTGGAGGTTAACAGCAGTTTCCAAGAACTGTTTCATCATACTTGAGCGGTGCTTTATAAAGCTCTCTTCACAGAAAGTGATGGGCTCACCCTACATAGAAATAAAGATTTTTAGGGCATCAAGAAAAAGTCAGTCAGATAGCACCAGTCATGGTCATGAAGTATTACTGTTAAAGGAGGCACATGGAGAGTCGCAGAGGAAGTGTAAACCACAGTGTCAACTTCAAGTGCTTACAGTCTAAAAGGATCAGAAAAGACCCTTATACCTAACAGTAGAATTTCAGGCTAGTAAAAATATTCCTCTACTGGCAAGCCTTACTATAGCTTCCTAATCAAGGATCCCTTGGGTTCTTAAAACTGTCCGATTTTACTCCCTCATAGTAACAGTAAATACTCAAAAAGAATGATGTTCAATGCTCAAGTGTTTAAAAAAAAAACACAAAGATTTATCATTAGATTTAATTAAGAGTATTAAAAATAGCATGTATACCTGAAAAGATCTACACATTATTTGTATTGTGAGTAGTAAAACATTCTTATTTTTTACAATTGCAGCATGATTTTTGCCATCGGTATTAGTTTTTTGGTCATTCATTTGTTCTTAAATTAATGATATGATTCTCACAATTGCATCCTCTTCATAATAATTCATGATTGGATACTTCTAGGATAAGTCCCACTTGGCATCTGCTTTAGTTTAGCCCTATCTATTTCCTAAGCAATTATATCTTTGTGAACATCTCTTGGTAGCTTACCCTCCACCAGGTGCTCCCTCTCCAAATCAACAAGGACTTAAATGCCAAGTGCTGACTCTGCCTGTTCCATTTATTCCTGTGCAGACCTAAGGAAATGGTCACTTACTAGCAGATCCCTACCACTTGTTGTCCCCCTCATAAGCCTAAATGGTTCCCTTGCTCATCCAACACATATGAAGTAACTGAATTTTATGATCAGACTGACCAGAGATTTATGACAATGATTTATTCATTACAATTAATCTTGCTACAATCTGTATGTTGCAAGTAAAAAGAAAAATGAGCCTTTCATCTTTTTAAAAATATTATTTATAACTTACTTTTAAGGAAGACCCAATGCCTTGATTACAAGAATCTAAGTCAAATTCTGAAAACAGGTTCCTTAATGAATGAAAGAATGAGACTAACAGTCTATGTAATTCAAACATAATTACACAAATGAGACTACCATGACCTTCTGATGGAAATTAATGATATTACTGAAATGCCCTGTTCAAAAAGTGGCCACTAGTCACATGTAGCCATTTAATTTTAAAAAAATTTTGCCTTTCTGTTTTATTTATTTTTTTTTAAATGAAGCTTTAGATTACATAAATGTTACATCAAAAATATGGGGGCGGTGGGGGGGGAGCAGATGTGGCTCAAGTGATTGGGCTCCTGTCTACCATATGGGAGGTCCCGGGATCGTTTCCTGTGACCTCTGGTGAAGGCAAGCTGGCGCAACAAAGAGACAAAGAGGAGACAATGAGAGACACAACAAACCAGGGAGCTGAGGTGGCTCAAACAATTGAGTGCCTCTCTCCCACATCAAAAGGTCCCAGGATCAGTTCCCGGTGACTCCTAAAGAGAAGACGAGAAGACAAGCAGACACAGAGGGCACACAGTGAATGGACACAGAGAGCAGAGAGTGAGCACAAAACAACAAGGAAGGGGGGGGGCA
>PVKH010037760.1:0-11433 GCA_004027955.1 Chaetophractus vellerosus | reverse complement strand
AAAAAAAAAAAACCCACTGCTAACATCATACTCAATGATGAAAGACTGGCAGCTTTCCCTGTAGGATCTGGAACAAGACAAGGATGCCCACTGTCTCCATTGTTACTCACCATGGTTTTAGTTTGCCAAAGGGGTGCCAATGCAAAGTGCCATAAATGGGATGGCTTTTATAATGAGGGTTTATTTGGGATAAAAGTGTATTGTTCCAAGACCATGAAATGTCCAAATCGACGCATCAGCAGAAATGCTTTCCTCACCAAAGTCAGATATTGTTGATTCCAGCATGTGGCCATGTGGTAAAGCAAGATGGCTGCCGATTTCTGCCGAGGTTTCAGCCTTCCTCTCTGGGCTGTTTCTGCTTGAACTGCTCCGTGGGCCCAGCCTCTTGGGGCTTTGTCCTTCAGAGATCTTATAGTCCTCCCTCCTGGCACAGGGCTTGTCTCTTAGGACTTCTCTCTTTGCAGCTCAGCTATAGGGAAAACTCTCACATGGCAGCATCAAACATGACGTCTGCCTTTTTCTGTGTCTGTCTGTCTGTGCGTCCCTTTATATCAGACCCAGAAAGGGGGTGGAGACTCAACCTGAGTCATATCTCACTGATGTAGTCAATGCAAATCGATCTCATCAAGAAATCTAATTAAAGACCCCTCAACTGAATCTAATGCAATCAAATGGTATCACACACAGAGGAACAGATTAGTTTATAAACATAACCTTTCTTTTTTGGGGATTCATAAAATAATTTCAAACTGCCACAAACACTGTCCTGGAAGTTCTAACCAGAGCAGTTAAGCAAGAAAAAGAAACAAAAGGCATCCAAATTGGAAAAGAAGAAGTAAAACTTTCACTATTTGCAGATGACATGATCCTATATATAGAAAGTCCTGAAAAATCTACAACAAAGCTAGTAGAGCTAATAAACAAATTCAGCAAAGTGGTTGGGTCCACGATCAAAACAAATCCAGTAGTGTTTCAATATACTAGTAATGAGCAATCTGAGCTGGAAATCAAGAAAAAAAGAATAAAAGTTTTCTGTTCCTCAGAAATCTAAGTATAGAATTACCATATGGCCTGGTTATCCTACATCTAGGTATATAACCAAAAGAATTCAAGGCAGGGACTCGAACAGATATCTGCACACCGATGTTTACAGAGGTAATAGTCACAATTGCCAAAGATAGAAGCAACCCAAGTGTCTAGCAACTGATGAATGGATAAATAAAATGTGGTATAGACATACAATGGAATATTATAGCATTTAAAAGGAATGATGTTTTGGTTTATGTGACAACATGGATGAACACTGAAGACATCATGTTGGGTGAAATGAAATAAGCCAGACACAAAAGGTCAAATATTGTATGATCTCACTGATATGAAATAATTGGTATAAGAAAACTCAGAATCTAGAATATAGATTACCAGGGTCTGGGTTGGGGGTAGGGAAGAGGGAGTAAATGCTTAAACTGTACAGAATTTCTATTTGGGTTGGTGAGTGTAAACTTTTGGCAATGGATGGTGGACACAGTAGCACAATATTGTGAATGTAATTAACAGTATTGACATATCTATGAATGCGATTAAAAGGGGAAAAGTCTAGGTTGTATGTATATTATTAGAATAAAAATTAAAAAACATAGTACTGTATAGCACAGTGAAACCTACTGTAAACAATGGACTATAGTTAATAGTACAATTATAAAAATGGTCCTTCATGAATTGTAACAAATACACCACATAAATGCAAGGTGTTAATAATAGGGTGGTTTATGGGAACTCTGTATTTTATATACTTTATACATGATATTTTTGTAAACCTACAACTTCTCTAATGAAAAATATTAGTAAAAAACATAGGACTTTACAACACAAACCCTAATGTTAACGATGGATTATAGTTAATAGTATAATTATGAATATGTTCTTTCATGAATTATAAAAAATATATCATTCCACATAAATGCAAGGTGTTAATAATAGGGTGGTACATGGGAACTCTGCATTTTATGCATGATTTTTTGGTAAAGCTACAACTTCTCTAATTTAAAAAAAGCAATCAAAAGCATTTTAATATTTCTTGAATTTATCCTTTTGTGGAGTTAAGCATGGATAAAACATATTTCAGTAGACACCTGTATTTCCTCTTATTGATAATGTTTACTTTTCAATGCTTGTAAATAAATGTTATGATCACAGTGGGAGAAAATGTTTAGTAACAAATTGTATAGGTGAGGTTCTGGGGGAAAAGGCACTCTCATTTATTTGGTTGGGGAGAGTGGATAAAAATTGTTACAACAGGCAATGAGGACAAGTTGACACTAATTACCAAAACCCCAAGTAACATCATCTTTATTCCAGTACTTCTACTTCTAGGAATTAATTTTAATATTATTCATTGTACATTAGTACAATTATATTTGCACAGGACTATTAATTAAAGCATTGTTCTGAAATAGCAAAAATTTGGAAATTACTCTATATGTCCAGCAATAGGAGACTGGTAAAGTAAATCTTGGTAGATCTGTACAATGGAATATCATATGGCAAAAAAAAAGAAGCAATATGTTGAATGAATGCTCATGCTACAATCTGAATGTCTGCATAGAGAATGCTACCACCTGCATAAAAGAGTGTAAATATGTATATATTTGCTTGATATGCATAGAACATCTCTGGAAATGATACTATTTTTTTCCTTGAGAGTTGTCTGGGTGGCTGGCGGACAAGGGTATACCTTTTCTACTTTTTCAAATATGTAAGTATTTTTTTTTAAGTTAAGATTAACATAAACCAAAATGCAAACAAATCTGACATTTGTTAGTATAAACACTTTTTTGCAAATATTTTTGCTCTTTCTCAAGTTTAGGTAATAAAAGTTTTTCTATTTGTAGTTCACTTGACATATTGTCTGAATATATAGATGAAATACAATGTAAATCTCAGTTAGGTTTTAGAGAGGCATCCCCAGGACAATCACTTCTGGTGATTACATACTTCCACGCAAACATCATTTTGGAATGAGACTTTGTTTCTGGTCCCCAGACCTTCTTACTAATAATTAAAACCTGTAAGCCACATATATAAAGTTAATTAATGCAAACTTCTTGTGCTGCTATTGTTTGTTTTTAGATACAAATGCTTTATCTGTGATAACAGTGAAGTGAGTACGCTGTTTTTCTTAAGATTATTGTGTTATATTTGCTTGAGGAGCCCCAAGTGTAAACACCTAATCCCCCTGTGTGTCATCATCAGTCCACCCTTCCTTGTACGAGTCGCTGAATAAGTCAGACTAAACCCAATCCTACAAGGGCACTGGGCTAAGATGATCAGGGACATGTTGATAGACTCTTTCTGGATCAGAGTGGGGCAACCGAGCAAATACTGACTTGTGCCATTCCTGCTACATGTGTTAGAAAACACTGGTGGAATTTCTTTCTTTCCTCTGGCCCACAAAAAAAGGATGCAGCTTTCTGAGGACAATACACATCACCACTTCCCGGCTAACCCTAACTTCTGTGGAGAGAGGAAAATCGGTTAAATTCTAATGCTTCTCTACGGCCAGAAATCTCCAATTTTCCTCTCTACTGGTCCTAGGAACAAAAGGCAGTTGCATGACAGTAAGCTTTTGTATTTATTCATACTCTGGGTCTGTGATGTTAGTAAAAAACTTCCTTTATCAAGAAGAAAAATGAACCAATTTGGTATTAGAGCTGAATCTGAAAAGTTAGTTCCTCTTGAAACTAAAAGGTGTTCACTTTACTCTCTTCATTTTGTCAAAAAATGAGGTACATTAACAATATTGTGTGTGGAATAGGAGTTAAATAAATATTTGTGAATTGAACTGAAAGTATTTGGAACCAAGCAGATGATACTTGCATCATTACCATTCATATCCAAATAGAAGACTAGCAGTACAAAACACAAAACCTCATCTCTACATTTTCAATCACTTTCCTTCATAAAGACAAAATAACCTCTAATTAAAGTCGAGTTTATTTATATTCATGGAGAGATAATATGCAGTACCCCTCCCCCCAAAAACACTAGCTCCATATGATTGCATAGCATCTAATCAGTTACAATTTGTGTGATTTATTTTCTCTTTTTTCCAGAAAGTTAACTACATTTACATGATCAGCATGATACATATAAAAATACTTGCTAATGGGAACTCAATCTGAATGATACCAAGGATTACAAATTTCATGTAACTGATTTACCAGGTGGGAGTACTTGAATTTTTTCCCTTACAAAGTTTTTATAAAACATTTTGGAATTTAGGAGCTAATGTGAAGCTTAATTAAAGTGAAACAGAAAAAAAAAGTAAGTATTTAAAGATGTTATTTTAAGATACCAAAATTTTAGTAAGTCATTATACCAAATAACTATGGGCATGAAAGAAATTTTCAAACTTCCTAAGGTTCACTTGGTGTCTTCATTCTTTTCTTCCTATGCCCCATTCCAAGATTTAAGTTGCTTCAGAAACCTGAAGGTAAATTTTTGGATTTACTTTCTCACTTTGTGTTTTTTGAATACTTCCAATCAAGATTCACCACGTGGAATAATATGTGAGGCAGATATTACTAATTGACCCCAGTCTACCTTTTCCTTTTTCCCTTTTGGCACTAGAATCCCCTGGACATGTGTCTGTGCAGGCTGAAACTACATTTCTCAGCCAACTTTACAATTAGTTGTGACCATGTGCCTAACTCCTGGTCAATGAGATATGGGTGGAAGTGATAGGTGCAATAAAATACTTGGGCTTCATCTTTCCCTCTATTTATGTGACTGCAACTTGGCTTTGACCCTGAAAAACCAACCAACCAACCAAACACAGCATCTATAGAAAGGTGGATTGGTAGGACACAAGAAATCTTGAATGATTACAGGGAACAGAAGTACCTCAGTGATATAGACCATTCATCTTCAGATTTATGTGTGAGGGAAAGAAACTTTAATCTTATTTAAGACACTGCATTTTTTCTGACTCTCTGTTACATTAGCTTAGCCTCTGATATTTCTAATACAATTTGTCAGAATTCATAGTCATAACAGTTGTGATACAAATAAATGGGTGTTGCTTCTTTATCTGGTACTTGACTCTCCTGGCACAGGCCCTGGGCCCAAGATTCTATTCTCACTTATTTCGGCCTCAATCATCTATTCCAGAGTCACCATCCCAAGGATAGGCTTAACTAACTGGCATCCAAGGCAATTCTTGGTACCCTGGGTCCAGGTATCTCTGTCACCCTTGCTCTATTTAAAATTCCTTTGATCATTTCTTTCTAGTTTCAGAAATATTCTAAATTAATTGAAATACTTTCCTGCTTAAATGTTTTTGACTTTATTTTATCATATGCATGTGAAATATGTTAGAAAATATTGTGATGGTAATGGTAATTGTTAATAGCACCCACCAATGAAGCAGTATGCATTCGATGCATTAGTTTTAGTTGATTCTTTTAGTCACGCTCAGTATGGAGCGGTTCCAAAGATGTTTTTGGTTTACCTGGTAAGAATGCCTTTCATCATAAGACTCTTTTTAGACTTATTGCCAATTTTTTACCTTTTTCTTAAATATTTGTTTCAGTTTATAGCAGATCAATAAACATTTGTTGAATGTATAAACAAATTAATTAGTTAATTTACATTGTTAACCTTATAGAACAAAGTTTTGCCAAGTGGTCAAGAAAAAACAGTATTATATTTTCTCCTATTATTTGAGATGCCAGTCATCTCCCAACTTTCCATTTGCAACCTAACTGCAAACTATTTATTATGTCCAAAGATTTTGCTCTGTAAGCATAGTGTTGTGATGTTTAAATTAAATTATAACAAGAAAATCTCAGGTAACCTAACAGGAAAGCTCTACAGAAGAAGCAAAGAAAAGCTATTAATATAGGTGTCAAAATAGATATTACCGGCCCTATTGAAAAAAAGTGAGTATATCATCTATATTATTCTCATGCTTTATGTGAACTTAATATTGGTATAACCTATAAAAATGTATTTTTCTCATAAATTATTTATTATTCAATTTAAGTGATATTGCAAAGAAGGACATTGATATTTTCCTTACTTGCAAGACAGTATCTTCTGCTTAGTTCTTTATTTTTAACAAAATACTAATTCTGATGTAAGTGATTTTAATTACATGTCAATTTTTGGCAACTTCTTTTGATCTGAATGAATCCATGTTCAAAAATCTATCCAGGATTCATCCAGCGTCAACAATGGTGAAGGGGATATATGGCGCTGAGAACAAAGTCTTCTTGAGCCTTTCGCATATCCTGAATGTTCGGGGATTAACCAATGTTATCAACCAGAAGCTGAAGGATGATGTAGTTGCTCAACTCAGGAAGAGTGCAGATACCCTCTAGGACATCCAGAAGGACCTAAAAGTCCTGGGACCTCTGAGTTGCATGCTGTAGAAATTTAAAAACTACAGTGTGGTTAACCTTGAGCTGTTAGTTATCATCCATATACATGGAACACAGTTTGCTTCTATCTTTCTAAATATGTGAATTGGGGTCCATAGTATAAAAGCAAATGCTTGCAATATGAGCCCTTGAACAAATAAAATTAACTATTGTAATGTAGAAAAAACACTCAAAGATCAAACCTACTAACTAGATTTAAATATGTGTTTATAATTTTTTCAGTCATTAGCTTAAGAGTGTATAGTCAAAATACTTTTTCCATATACTTGGATTTGATTTGGTTCTTCTTCTTCTCCTTCAATGTGTTTATATCATTCTTCTGAAGTGGAGTTAGGTTTATTTGTTTCTTTAGTATTTCATATTAGGGTTTCCCCCACCTTTATTTCTTTCTTTGCTATTGTACATTAACGTGATTCCAAGAGTGAAAATTATATGAAAAGTTATACTTGGGAAATTATTACCACAACTCACTTCCATCCTTTCCTAACCCCAATTCCATTCCACCATATTTTCACCCCTTGGTCTACACCCCTTCTATCATGTTTCAAACCACCCCATTTAGGTATCCAATCTCATGAGCAAATATTTTATCATTTATTGTCTCTTTTTTTGAAAATTAAACAGTGTATTTTTTTCATTTGTTTCATATTTTCCCTCCTTATACAAAATTCTCTATTGGTTTTTTTGCATCTTGCTTTTATCCTTTAATATATACTAGCAACCATTCCATATACATTTCTAAATATTTTCCTCATTCTGCTTAACAGGTGCATAGTACTTCATTCATAGTTTATTCCATCACTCTTCTATATAAAGTTATATATTTGGTTTTCAAAATTTCACAGTTCTAAATAATGTTTTAAGAAATAATTTTGAGTGTATATATTTCTGAATTGCTAGATGTGAAACTTCAGGATAAATCTCAAGAAGTAGGATTGGTAGATAAAAAAGTAAATACATATAGTTTGCATTACATATTGCAAAATTCCCCTACATAAAAGGTTGTACCAATTTATATTCAGTCATCAGAAATGAGAGTAACTATTTTCCCAGAGCCTAGTCAACAGAATGGGTTGCCAAACTTTTAAAACTTTTTCAATCTGATAGGTAAGAAATAGTATCAAAGGGTAGTTGAATTTTTCTAAACTTAAAGGTACTTTTTATGCTTTTTGGTGATTAGTTCATGTTTTTGCCTCTTTTTATATTAAGATTTTGTTTTGTTTTTATTGAGTTTTAAGAGGTTTTTGTATATTATATATGATGCCAATATTTTTTCCTGTTTGTCACTTGTCTTTTAACTTTGCATATGTTTGATTTGTTGTTCTTATTTTATTTTTACAATGCAAAGGAAATTTATTGATAGTAGAAGTTATTAATTTTCTTTTTCGCATCTGAATTATTAGTCATGTTTAGAAAGTCTTTTCCTGTATCTAGATTTTAAAGGAATTCATTCTTTCTAAGAAAATACATGAAAGGTTTAATTTTTTATATTTAGAGTTCTGAACCATTTCCAGTTTATTTGGAGCTATGCTGCAATGTTTGGATCTAATATAATGTTTTTTTACCCAAAAGGTTGTTAAAGTATTCCAGTACCTGTAGTAAATAGACCATCTTTTCCCTTAGTGATTTCTGATGCCACTTTTATCATTCTCAGAATTTACCTATAGGATTTTGAAGCTTCTGTTCAACCAAGGTGGTGGTGTAAGGTGCTCCAGGGTGCTGCTACAGGGTGCCGTTACCCCACAGAATCTTTGAACAACTGGCAAAACCTGACAGAGCCCTCTTACTCAAAACTCATCACATTTATATGGAAGGGCAAAGGACCCTGAATAGCCAAAAACATCTTGAAAAAGAACAAAGTTGGAAGACTCACACTTCCTGATTTTTAAACTTTTTAAAAACTACAGTAGCAACATGATACTGACACAGGACAGACATATATAACAATGGAATTAAATTGAGAGTTCAAAAATAAACCTTCACATCTATTGCCAATTCATTTCTGACAAGATTGTCAAGTTTACTCAATAGGAAAGGAATAGACTTATCAACAAACAGTGCTGGGAAAACTGGAAATCCATATGCAAAAGAATGTAAATGGAACCCCTATCTCACACCATATACAAAATAAACTCAAAGTATATCAAAGATCAAATATAGGAGCCAAAACTATAAAACTCCTATAATAAAACATAGGGAAGCATCTTCAGGACCTTGTGTTAGGGAATTGTTTCTTAGACTTTACATTAAATGCATGAACAACCAGAGGAAAAATATTTAAATGGAGCCTCATCAAAATTTAAAACTTGTGCACTCAAGAACTTCATCATGAAAGTAAAGACAACCTACAGAATGGGATAAAATATTTGGAAACCACATATCCAATAAGGGTTTAATATCCAAAATATATAAAGATACCCTACAACTCAACAACAAAAAGACAAACAACCCAATTTAAAAAATGGACAAAAGACCTCCAAAAAAGATATGCAAATGGCCAAACAGAACATGAAAAGTTACTTGAACAGAACTTAAGGACCTCATGTTGATTGTAAGAAGTGAGAAACAAAAGGACAAATATTGTATGCTCTCACTGATAAGAAAGAATTAGAATAAGGAAATTCATAGAGTCAGAAACTAGAATACCAGTGGGGAAGGAGTGCAGAGAGTGGTGGTGTAGTGAATGGGGACTTAATTCTTAATTGGTATAGAATTCCTGTTTGTAGTGATTGAAAAGTTTTGGTAATGGGAAGTGGTGATGGTAACACAACATTGTGAATGTATTAAATGCCATTTAATTATATATTTGGATGTAGTTGAAAGGGTACATTTTATGTTGTATATTGTATTGCTGACACAAAGTACCAGAACTCTGTTGGCTTTTATAGTTATTTCCCTTACCAAAGTCTGTTGCCATACATTGGAGCAAGATGGCTGCTAATGTCTGCAAGGGTTCAGCCTTCCTCTTCCTCTTCAGGTTCTGTGGTCCCAGCTTCTTCCAATCTCAGCTGTAGGCTTGTTTCTCTCCAGGCTCAGATGCTCCAGTCTCTCCACAAGGTCAGCTGTAAACAATCAGGCTCTCTCTCTTCCCGGGGCCTCTGCTGTGTCTATGGAGCCGTCTATTCCTCTGTGTTCTTCTCCTGTGTGTTTACTTCCCGGGGCTTCAGCCATGTCGTTTTCTCTGAGTTCCTACTGACATGGACAAATCAAAGCCCTCATCATAATTTAATCAAGTAAAAGTGAAATCTCTGAATTTAATACAATCTAATATGCCCAGAGGAACAGACCAGTTTACAAACACAATCCAATATCTATTTTTGGAATTCATAAACAATGTCAAACTGCTACATATATATTTTACTGGAATAAAAAATTTTTTAAAACTACATAGGAATGTATAATACAAACTGAAACCTAATGTAAACTACAGACTATATTTAATAGCATAATTATAATAATTTTCTTTCATCAATTGTAAAAAACTTATCACAATAATGCAGTGTTACTAATAGGGGGAGTGTATGGTAATCCTGTATTTATTTACTGCACGATTTTTCTGTAAAGTGACAACTTCTCTAATAAAAAAAATGTAAAAATTTATCTATGCACTCAGATCTATTTCTAGACAGTCTGTACATTTACACAGTTATAAAACTTTTATAGTGTGACCTAACAACTGATAGATCTATTCTTCCCTGTAGCTTTGCATTTTATTTTCATAGCTAATCATGAAGGTTTATTTTCCACATGCACAAAAGTATCAACTTGTCTATCTCCATAAAAAGCTAGTTTTGGGGGAGGGCAGTAATTTTCTTAAGTAAATAAATTAATTCAGGGGAATGTGATATCTTCATGATTTTGAGTCTTCCAACCCAAAACAGGGATGTCTGTTGTGGTTTTTTCAGTTCAAGTCAAATGTAGTATCTTTCAGGAGTGTAATTTTTTTCTTGTACACATTTTTCACATTTTTGTAAAGTTTATTCCTAACTGCTTTATCTTCTTTGTCACTATTATAAATGAGGTTTTCACTACCATTATGTTTTCTAACTTCCTAACGTTTGTAAATATAAAGCTATTGATTTCATTAATTTTACATCCAGTTACTTTACTAAATGCTATTTTCTGCTTAAATGAGTTTTATTATTGTCTAGGATTTTCCAGAGATATATTATATCATCTGAATATATAGATTTACACATCTTTTCCATTTCTTTTATCGATTTGCATTGACTAATACTTACAGCATTATGTTAAATAGTAGTGGTGATATGGGTATCCATGCCTTGTTCCTGAACTGATTGGAAATAACTCTAATGTTTGCCAATTAGTAATTTTTACTAAATTTTACTAAAATATGCCTTGCCATTAGTCGTTCTGAGTCAGTGCTTAGAGTGTACTTTAAATATGCAGATTAGCATTTTTTATTTCAAGAAGAAATCGAATTATAACTTATTTTTTTTTCACATCTCTGCTTTGGGTTTCTCCTTCAGGCTCTCCAGTGACTCACACATTGGAGGTTCTAGGCCTATTTTCAACTGTTGGCACTTCTACACAATCTTTTACAATCTCTCTTTTTATTTTTTAAGATTCTTTTATTTTATTTATTTATATATCCCCCCCCTTGCTGCTTGTACTCGCTGTTCATCTGCTTTTTTTTTTTTTTTTTTTTTTTTTTTTTTTTTTTTTTTTTTTTTTTTTTTTTTTTTTTTTGTCGTTTTTCTGTCTTGTCTCGCCCTGCTGCGTCATCCCGCTGAGGCAGCTTGCCGCACAGCGACTCGCCTTCACCAGGAGGCTTGCCTTTTCCAGGAGGCCCAGGGAACCGAACCCAGGGCCTCCCATGTGGTAAACCAGAGCCCCACTAATCGAGCTACTGCTGGTTCCCTACAATCTCTTTTTAATACCTTTAATATTGTGCTCTTGATCATCTTCTGTTTCCTGAAAGCATTATCTTGTCATTATGTTTCTTCTAGTTTACATCCATTTATGAAGTGAT
>PVKH010037759.1:0-11413 GCA_004027955.1 Chaetophractus vellerosus | reverse complement strand
TACAGAGGGTTTTTGTATTGTTGTTTTGTTTTAAAAAGAGAGCTATAATATGATTTTGAGTTTTAAGAGATAATTCTCATTGCTACTTATTATAAAGAATGGCTTGTAAGGCAACCAGAGTAGAAGTACAGATGTCAGTTATTGCAGTTTAAAGATGATGTGGATTTGGGTTAGCACATGATAGAGGAGATGGAAAGAAAAGAACAAATTTAAGACATAATTTAGAAGTAGTACAACCATGATTTATCAATGCATTAAGTGTAAGTGATGGCATTGAGGGAAAGGGAGAAATGAAGGATAAATTCAGGCTTTTTGGTTTGAAAAACTGGGTATTGGAACAACATTACGGTATAGTACAATCCACTATTCAAGATGTCAAAACTCTTTTCTCTAATTATATTGCACAGATATGTTTCTGAAAGTGGAAAGACAGTAAAATAAAATGTAGGGAGCAATTCATTATTAACCAGAGGATTTTGGTACAAATCCTATAGATGCACTATACCTTCATTACAAGGCTTTCTCTCAAGCAAAAAATTATAAATAACTTAAAAAAATAATTGTGAGGATTATATGAGATTACAGAAGGAAAGATAAACAGTGCTATACCTAAAGTGCAGTAATTATTCAATAAATAATGGCAAAATCTGAATATGAATACATTCTAATCACCTTGTGAGTGATGGAAGATACCCTGGTACACTTGGATTAAATTTTCACACTTTTTTCTCAGAGATGGACACTGAGAAACACCCCAATCTGAAGATTAATAAATTTACCTATTATTTTTTCAGCTGTTACTTCTTCAGCTGCTTAATGTTGTCAAATTTAATATTGAATATATTAGCTTTAATTAAAGAGGTTAATTTATGGATGCTATTTTTCTAAAATATGTTACACTATAAACTACCAAAAGAAGAATTTCAAGAAGGCATAGAATAATTTGACAACAGATTGTTTATGAGTAAGTTCCATCTCAACTCTTCCTTATAGTTTAGACAAGTCAATTAAATCTCTCTAAGCCAAGCTTTTTATAATGGGAACAGTGGACAGGATAGGAATAGATGATCTTTTAAGCCATATTTGTGTTGAGCCTCTAGGATAGGAGATAATATTCTGCCTTTCTTGCTGAGAATTGTTAATTGGTTGACAACTTTACATATATAAAAATCCCTTGTCGACTCTAAAGTACTGCATGAATTAATGTCGTTAATTCCTTCTGCAAATATTTATTGAGCATTTACTATGTCACAGACCAAGCTCCTATATTCAATGATAACAGTCTAGTTGTAGGGAAGCAAGCAATAGATGAATAAATCAATGAATCAATAAATAAATAAAAATTCAGTATAATTATTAAGGAACAAGTAAGATACAAACATGAATATATAAGAAATGATAGTAACTTGGAGTGAGTGGGTTACTTGTGTCAGTGTAGTCCTTACTAAAGCTGTATCATTTAACCTGAGAGTTAAAGAGTGAATAGGGTCCAGCCTTGCAACCCAATATAAAGAGAGATAATAGTAAACATAAAGATCTGGGATTGAATGAGCTTTAACTGTTGGGGGAAAATACTTAAAATGGATAGAGAAGAGGAAATAGGTTAGAGAATGATATGAGAAGTGTTACAACAGTAGGCAGGTGCCAGATAATTTATGACTTCAAGGATGATTGAAAGTAATTTGTACTTTATTTTTGCCATTAGAAGATTTTAAGACATAGAGTAGCATGTTTAAAATAACCAGTTGTGGGGGACAATGTAGCTCAACTGGTAGGGCATCCATCTCCCATATGGAGGGACCTGGGTTTGATTCCCAGGACCTCCCGATAAAAAAAAATGTATAGCCTTTCAAAATTATGTGGAGCCAGGGGCCACTGGACATTTTGGGGACAGGGAGAGGGAAGGGCAGTTGTAATACGGGGGCTTTTTTGGGACTTGGGAATTGTCTTGGGTGATGTTGCAATGGAGATATAGGCCAATTTATATCATCATGTATCATGCACAACTGTGTGGGAGAGAGGGTGGTCTACAGTCTGAACTCTGGTCCATGCATGGTAGCAAAGCCCTAAAATGTGTATATCTATTACAGGTGTTATGCCACACTGATGAAGGATGTATATGTGGGAGGTTGTGGGAGGTGGGGCATGTGGGTACTCCTAAAATTTCTGTGTAACATTTATGTAAATCAATGTATCCTAAAAACGGGGGGGTGCAAGTCTAAGGTCATGTATATTTCTACAATAAAAGATAAAAAATGTAAAAAAAAAGCCAGTTGTTACCAGGTCAAGATTAGAGACAAAGGGAACTTTTAGAAGACTAGTAATATGGTAGTAATAATGGAGAAGGTGAAAAGTTTTAAAGTCTGGGAAATATAATGAAGGTAGTGTTGAAAGAAATTGCTGATGGATTGAATGTGAGGTAAAGAGAAATCAATACAGACTCCTATATTTTTATATGTTTTTTTACTCTGATATTTTTTAACATCATTGCTTTGGTGGTATCATTTATTGAGATGTAGCAGGCTGGGAGAAGAGTAGGATGATGAGAGTTGGGGGTGAGCCAAAATTCAAGAGCTCTTCTGTGGGCAAATCAAGTTTGGGAAATCTACTATACATCTAAGTGAAGTTGTTCAATGAGTAAGTTAGTCAGATATATCATTCTGAAGCTCAGAGGTTGGGGCTGGGCACATAAATTTGATGATTATGAGCATAAGGATGGTATTAAAAGCAACAGAACTATATCAGATCATGTATGTAGAGGATGTGATTTTAAAAGGCCAGTTATTTCACTTTTTAAAGATTGAGAAAGGAGAGTTCAGCAAAAGAGACTAAGAAATAGTACAAAAACTTATCTTCCAGGAGACAAGTAACAGCTCTCAGGAAGGAGGGGTAGTCAGCTGTGCAAACACTGCTGAAATGTCTAAGTTGAGAAACAAAATTTGGTCATTGGTCTTCTCAAGATGGAAAATATTGGTGACTTTAACAAAAGCAATTTCAGTGGATTGATAGACAAAGCTTAACTGTAGTGAGTTTAAAAGAAAATGGCAACAATGAGATGCCACTACACATCTATTAGCATGCTAAAAACCAAAACACTGACAACACCAAATGTTGGTGAGGAAGTAGAGCAACAGGAGCTCTCATTCATTAATGGTGGGAAGGCAAAATGGTGTAACAATTTGGAAGATAGGCTAGTTAGCAGTTTTTTTTTATAACACTAAGTATAGCTTTAACATACAATGCAGCAATCACAATCTTTGGTTTTACCCAAATAAGTTGAAAATATGTTCACAAAAAAAAACCTGCACATGAAGATTTTATCCAAAATTGCCAAAAATTAGGAACAACCAGGATGTCCTTCAATAGGTGAATAGAAAAACACTGTAGAACTTACATAAAATGGAATATTATTCAACAATAAAAAGAAATGAGCTATCACAGCAAGAAAAGTCATGGAAGAAACTTAAAACCATATTGAGAAGCAAGGAAGCCAGTCTGAAAAGGCTACATAGTGTATGATTCCAACTATGAGACATTGTACAAAAGGCAAAACTGTAGAAAGAATAAAAAGGATAAGTGGCAACTAGGACTTCAGGAGAGGAACAGAGGGATTAATAGGTGGAACTGGGATTTTTAGGGCAATGTAACAACTCTGTATGACACTGGAGTTGTAGGTACATGAATTTATGCATTTATCAAAAAGTATATAACACAAGAAGTGAGCCCTATGGACTTTAGTTAATAATAATGTCTCAGTACTGGTGCATTAATCAGCCAAAGGGGTGCTGACACAAAATACCAAAAATATGTTGGCTCTTATAAAGGGTATTTATTTGGGGTAGAAGCTTACAATTTCCAGGCCATAAGTATAAGTTACTTCCCTCACCAAAGTCTATTGCCACATGTTGGGGCAAGATGGCTGACCTCGTCTGCCAAGAGTTCAGGCTTCTTGGGTTCCTCTTCGGTTTCTCTCTGGGCTCAGCTGCTGTGCTTTCTCCACAAGGCCAGCTGTAGACTATCAGGCAGACTGCTCTGTCTCTCTCACCCAGGCTTCTGCCATGTCTAAGGAGCCATCTCTATTCCTCTATGTTCTTCTCCTGTGTGTTCACTTCCTAGGCTCCAGCATTAAAACTCCAACCTCCCTTCTCTGCGGTGCAGTTTCTCTGCGAGTCCCTGCCCACCAAGGGGGTGGGGACATCCTACTAATGTGGCACAATCAAAGCCTTAATCATTATTTAATCAAGTAAAAGTAAAACCTCTGAATCCAATACACTCTAATACACCCAGGGGAAAAGACCAGTTTACAAACATAATCCAATATTTCTTTTTGGAATTCATCAATAATATCAAACTACTACAATTGGTTTATTAATTGTAGCAAATATACCACATGAATTCAAAATTTTGATAATAGGAGAAACTGGCAGAATGGGGAGTGGGTATTTAGGAACTCTTGTATTTTCTGCTCGATTTTTCTGTAAACTTAAAACTGCTCTAAAACATAAAGTTTATTAATTTTTAAAAAAGACATAATGGAAGGACAGAAAAGTAGAGAGAGTGTCAAGAATACATGTTTGAAAAAGAACAGAAAAATGGGGTGGAAGTTGGAGGACTATGTGGGGACTAGGATTTATTTTTAGGTATAATATATTGCAATATAATTTGTATTGATTGTAATTTAAAGATAGAAGAGGGGAAATTGATTATGCAAATATATTAAAAATACTGGAGCAAAATCTTCAGTAGACCCAAGGCAAGGGATCTAGTGACCAAGTGGAGAAAATTGCCTTCTCATGAGCACAGAGAGAATTCACTGATTTTAATAGAACAGAAGGGAGAGTATATGGTACATATGCAGGCAGTAAGTGGATCAGAGTCTATTCACATATATCTCCATTTCTACTGATTCCTATCTAAGAGGTTGGTGTGTTTGGTGGTTAGAAGTGTAGACTATGGATTCCAACTGACTTGATTCAAATCCCAGCTCAGTGTGTGACCAAAAGCAAGCTGCTTATCAGCCTTATATCAGTTTCCTCATCTGTAAAATGGTGATAATGGTACCTGCCTCATAGGTACTATTGAGATAGCTCAAAGTTCTAAGAACCACAGCTGACAGCAAGTACCCAATAAATGATATCTATTTTCATTACTTATGATGACGATGATGATGTTGGTATTGCTATGGTACTGTATCCATTGCTTATTCTATATCCCCACTTGGATTTCTGGATATCAACCTATCAGACATCTCAAGCACAACATGCCTAAAACTGAGTATGTATAGCATTCTAATCCTGCTCAAAAGGGTATTTCTGAACAAAACCTTAGTTTGTATTTCTCTGAATTCAATTCCCTTGTCTTTTCTCTGACATAATATATGGAATTTATCAGCAATAATAAATGTGATTACTTCCAAAATGAATTTTAAAAGTTGAGATTTTTAAAAATTCTATCAGTCATCTAATTGTAAAAACACAAAATAATATCAATTTGGAAAGCATTTGAATTTTCCCCTTTTCACCACTTCCATACTCAGTGAAAACATCCTAACAGCTTTTCAACAAACTTTCAGTCATACAATGATAATTATGTTCCTATCTCATGGTTTGGCACAGAAGTCAATTTATAAATTGAGAAATTTAAATGAAAATTGGTAAATTTCAAATTATGCTAATTGATTGATTTTATTAGAAAATTATTTGTGTTTGATGGAAAATATTCAAAGTTTTCTTTTAGCTGTCAGAACACGAGTTGATTTTTTCTTCTATTCAATGAAACATAATTAAAGATTTTGGATATTCCTAATTGACAGGTAAAGACATTCCAATTAAAAAACAATCTACCATATTAAGTTAAAATTAAATTTCAGGTTTCATTATATGCAGCTGTATTAAAGCACGCTTCAGCATTTATATCTGCTTTCAAGATATGTACAGAAATACTTCAGCTTGTCAAGGGTAAGTCACATTGCTTTCATAAAAATAATGAGTACTCCAATGAGATGAAATGTTACCACCAAAATTGTAAAATATGATAACCCCTATCAGTAATAAATGACCTATAGCCAAAATGAACATATAAAAGAATGAAACCTTATAATGAAATTTTCCTTAGGAAAAATATTAGAAAAATGTACTTCAAGCTTATTAAAGTCAGTATTTAATTTGGTGATTGGTTACTGTTGTACATAAATTTATATTTCTTTTAAAACACTGTTGGAGATGTAATTCCCCTCTATTTGATAGTCTTTTAGTCAAAAAGGCTAATTATGATGTAAATTCTGTATACATAATAAATATGCTCTGCATTCAACTGTGAATAACACAGAATCCTATAATAAAGGCTTATTAATGTTAATTATTTATTATCATATTGAGTGTTGGAAATAGAAAGTACTTTAAATATATTTAACCTCAAATATATCATATATTCAAAATACTGGACGGTAGAAGAAATGCATTCTCTTATTTCTAATACGGAAAATATATGGCCTTATCATTGACATAATACCTGCTTTATATAATAAACTTTTCAGGAAACCAAGTAAAAACAACACTTAAAAATACTAATAGGGGCTGGCTCGATAGCCCAGTGGATAGGGCGCCAGCATACCACATGGGAGGCCCCGGGTTCACTTCCCAGGGACCTCTCCTAGTGGGCAGACTGCCTTGAGAATGGCAAGCCACCATGGGCAGGCCGGAACCGCCGTGGGCAGGGCAAGAAGCTGCCACGGACAGGGCAAGAGCCGCCACGGGCAGGGCAGGTCGCCCGCGGATGAAGCGCAGCCAGCCACCCGCGAACTGAAAGCCGGCCGTGAATGGACGCAGAGACCGCCCCCAAGCGGGGAAAGTCGTGCCTGCGCAGTGACCACTCTCGGCGTGTCGCCGCAGCGGGGGGAAGGGGAGATATGTAATAAAATAAATAAATCTTTTTAAAAAAATACTAATAGATTTAAGGATATTAAATTAGTTACATATATAGATTTTGTCTATTGCCTTTTCTCTTCATCAGGAAAGACTCCATCCTTCACAACATGGGATCATAGATAGCAGAAACAAAGATATTATGTTGAACCATATGAAATTGCCAATATTTGATCTTTATTTTCTTGCAAAAACAATTTTATATGATTCAACTAAATAAATGGCAGCAAGAGAGTGGCAAAGGCACTAATCAGTTTATAGATTTGAGATACCCACAAGGAGTTAATGTCCAAGTTTAGTTAAGAAGTAGATAGAAGTTAATTTTTTTAAAAGTAAGTCAATCTTTTAAAAACCTAAAAGTCATATATGCATCTGTGGCAGTTTGAGATTATTTTATGAATCCCCAAAAGAGAAAGATTATGTTTGTAAACTAATCTATTCCTCTGGATGTGATACCCTTTGATTGCATTAAATTCAACCAAGATGTCTTTGAAATTGATTGCCTGTTAAGATTAGGGCTTTTGATTCAACTATGACAGCAAGGTCAGACTCAGGTTGAGTCTCCACCCCCTTGCTGGGTCTGATATAAATGGACACTCACACAGATAGACAGACACACAGGAAGAGAGAGCTCTGCAATTTTTTGATCCTGGTGTGTGACAGAAAGCAGAAGGCTTAAACAGCTGAGGCCCTAAGAAGAGATGAGTCATTTTGCCTAATAGCTTACAGCCAACCTTGGGAAGAGAGACTGATATAAGAAGCCCTAAGTGACAAGTCCTGTGCCAGCCTGTAGCTGAAATCAGGAAGAAGCGGAGCAGCTGAGCCTGACAGAGAAAGCCCAGAAGGGAAGGCTGAAACCTTGCAGAGATCACCTGCCATCTTGCTGAACACATGGCAACTGACTCTGGTGAGAAAGCACCTCTTATGGTACCTTGAGTTGGACTTTCCACAGCCTTGGGACTATAAGCTTTTACCCCAAATAAATACCCTTTATAAAAGCCAATAGATTTTTGGTACTTTGTATCTGCACCCATTTGGCAGGCTAATACAACATTTAACTTTGAAATTGCTTAATTCAAATTCAGGAAATCATAAGGAAAAAGGATAAATAAAATTTTATATTAAGAAATAAGCATCCAGTTTTAATCTCACAATTATCTAAGAAACAATGGTTTATAACTACTTAAAAATGTTATTTAAAAAGTCATTTTTCCTCCATTTTCATCTACCATCATCTTAAAATTTTCCAAACTCCATATGTCACCTCAGAAGCATTATATTAAATATCAGATCATCTATTGACTTTCACATTGGCTTTTTAATGTAAAGTTGATATTATTTGACTGGTGAGAATTTTAAATTATGGGAAATGAAATTGTGTGAAAACTCAGTTATTTATTTTAAACCTGCTGCCTCAGCATCAAGGAACTGGTTAGGGAAGGCACTATCCCACTGCCTGATCATTTCTTCTAACCTCTTCCAGTGCTATGCTACAGTGAGACCAGCAACTATAGTTCAACAAGAGTCTGTAAAAGGTCAGCAGCCTCATCCTTTTAAACTTGAATACATTAAATGCAAATGTCTCTTCAGATTCAATAATTAAGGCTAAGCAAAGAGAGAGAGAGAGGAGAAGTTGGGGATACATTTAACAATATTATTTCAACAAATTTTCTATATCTACTAACAATCATGACTTCAATAGCTGAGGTGGTAGGTCTTACTTGCCACTTTCCTATCACACACATTAGAAAACCCTTACCCAAAATTTATAAGAAACCTGCCAATCATGAATCACATGGTTGCTTTTTCTTCACAGATTTGTTTTCTGTTTATAAGGTGCTTTTAAATATTATTTTTATTTTATCATTGCCAACATATAAAATACATAAGATCCCACTTTATGTTGAAGAGAAAGAGGCTGAAATGGACTAGGTACTTCCAGGTTAACATAAAAAGTGGCAGAAATACAACTAAAATTCTTATCTCTTGACTACCCATAATCTCTATTTATTTTATACTATGGAATATTCTTAATAGGATATACTAAACATATGAGAAATACAAATAGACTCTCACTAAAACTTAAACATTATTTGCATCATAGTGTCTTGTACTCCTTAACCTTTGGGAGTCTGTGCACAATTTCTATTGTCCTTTGCAGTTTAAATGCTTATATTCATGGTTACTAAGGAGCCCATGACATCCTTGAACTCAATTTCACTCTAGCAACCCTTAGTTGTATGTAATTCCTAAGAGAGGAGCTTCCAGTATCATTGGGAAAGGGCTCTGACTAGAAGAAAACAGAGCCAAACCAACCAATCAGCAAACAAACAAAACAAAAATTTTAAAATTAAAAACACTAAAAATGCAACAAAAAGCTGTTCAAAATCTAGTTTTTGCACAGCTTTTCTAATCTCTATTAGAAAAATAAAATTCTTTATCTTTATTCTTTTAGGCCTCATGTACTCCAGTGAATGCCATTCTGATTTGGGGATAATAAAATACACCAAGTTTAATTTATACATATACTGAAGGAAGCTTTAGATTACATAAATGTTACATCAAAAATATGAATGTGAAGATGCCATCAGATTAGACAAACAAGGCTCACCTCTATCACAAAAACAACAGAGAAAGAGCCAAAAGCTGCCTGAGGGACCTACTTTGGGGGTCAGCAGACAAGGAAAGTGCTTCACAACTCCCAGGAGGGTGAGGGACAGAGAGACAAAGAATGCATAACAATAATCTCTGAGTTACTAAACCCCCTGGCCAATGGGAATATCTCTCCTCCCCCATCCCCAAGTTATTAAGTGGGGGTAAAAGCCCAGGCTCATTGCAGCTGACCGAGAGAGGAGCAGACATCTTCCTCCCTGTCAGCTGTTACAAGGGAAAAGGGAGGGGATTTGGGGGGCATTTCTTCAGTGAATTTGACCAGCAAGGTCTGCTTTGAATCCTGGGTCCAGCCACACCAAAACAAAGGAAAACTGAGAAACATACCTCTGTGGAAAGGTGCACCAAACGAGCACCATCTGCTGGTCAGTCTAGAAATTACACTGACAAAAATTGCACTTTGGTCTCTGGGTTCTCTAACTTCTGGGAGAAAATCTGCACCCATTAGTGAGTCCCTGGCACAATTTTAATAACTTAAGTTGGGCAATTTTAAAGACTTGGATTAGTTGAACCAAATATAAAAGAAGATCTGTGAAAAAAAATAATAACAATAGGCAAGAGAGAGAAATTGGCCATCAGAGTAGATTCAACAACATATTCAGAGGCCTAGACATCAGCAAAAGTTACAAACCATACTAGGAAACAGCAAGAGATGGCTCAACCAAAGGAACAAGTCAAATATCCTGAAGAGATAGAGGATTTAAAACAATCAATGAAAATCACTCAACTCTTCTAAATCAATTGAAAGAATTAAAAGAAAATATGAATAAAACTATAAAGGATATAAAGAAGACACTGGGAGAGCATAAAGAACAATTTGAAAGTCTGCAAGTAGAGTGACAGACCTTATGGGAATGAAAGTCATGGTGGATGAGTTTAAAAATACATTAGAGGCATATAAGAGCAGATTTGAATTGCTTGAAGACAGAATTAGTGATTTCAAAGAAAGAACATCTGAACTGGGTAGGACAAGAGAAAGGAAAGAGAAGAGAATGGTAAAAATGGAACAGAGTCTCAGAGAACTGTATGAAAACCTGAAACAGAAAAACATACTCATTATCAGTGTCCCAGAAGGACAAGAAAATGGAAAAGGGGCAGAAAGAACATTTGAGGAAATAATGACTGAAAACTTCCCAACCCTTATGAAAGACATAAATATCAATATCTAAGAAGAGTAATGCACCCCAAATAGAATAAATCCAAATAGACCTACACCATGGCAATTGCTATTCAGAAAGACAAATATCAGTGATAAAGATAAGATTCTGAAAGCAACAAGAGAAAAGCAGAGCATCATATACAAGGGAACCTCAATAAGATTAAGTGCTAACCTCTCATCGGAAACCATGAAGGAGAAAAGAAGTGGTATAATGTATTTAAGGTACTGAAACAGAAAAAAATGTCAGCCAAAAATTCTGTATACAGCAAAGCTGTCCATCAAAAATGAGGGTGAGTCCAAAATCTTCACAGACAAACAAAAACTTATAGAATATGTTACTGAAAGACCAGAACTACAAGAGATACTAAAGGGAGTGCTTCAGCATGAATGGAAAAACAAGCATGAGAGATTTGGAGAAGAGAGTACAAATGAAAATTATTAGAAAGGGTGAAATAAAAGGTAAAAATATAGACAATAGAATGATATGACAACAGAAAGCCAAAGTCAAAATGGATGAAGTAAGTAATGTTTTTACAGTAATAACATTGAATTTTAATGGCTTAAACTCCCCAATCAAAAAACATAGACTGAAATAATGGTTTAAAAAATTATGAGCCATCTATGTTGTCTACAAGAGACTCATTTCAGACATAATACAACC
>PVKH010037758.1:0-11415 GCA_004027955.1 Chaetophractus vellerosus | reverse complement strand
CATCGGATAGGAGCTTATGAACAATGAAGAATTTTAGGTCCCAACCTATACCTATGGAATCAGAAATTGCTTTTCAAACATGACCCCTAGACCATTCTTATGCACATTCAAGTTTCAGAAGCACTGATTTACTTCCCATTTTGTCCTAGGGTTACCATTGTTCTTAGCCTTTTCAAAAGCTCCTGGTCGATACAGCTCACTTCAAACATACAGAACATTAATGCTCATTGTGATACAACCAAGGAGCAGAAGGAAAGCCTGTGGTTACACTCCGAGCATGTTCTAGAAGAATAGTGAGAGACTCCCTAACTTTATATCATCCTTCCTTGCTTATCGAACTCCTTTAATGATTCATTGAGGTAAGAGGGCTGGTAAACAGAATTTTAACTTTTTCTCAAATGTGACAATACCATGTGTGCTTCTCATTTAGGACTGTTTGATTGTGAGGAATAGAGTGCTACTCAAGCTAGCCAAGGAAAGGGCAGCTTAAGATTAAATATGGAGTGATTTCGGCAGTGAACTCTCACAGATACATAAGTACATGATCTGTAATAAGACTGGCCTTCATGGAGGTAGTTCTGAACTCAAGGTCATTTCAGGAATCTTAGCAGCAGGAAATTTTGGGCCTTCTCTTAGTGGTCTACCAATAATGGAAGTTCAAGTACCCTATTCCCCTGTGCCCACCACTACCATCACCATTGTCTGTTCCTCTTTCTCACTTCCTCTCCTGACTAGAAAATACTTTCCTTTCTTCCTATTTGGGTTCTCAGGCCTGAGAATATACTACTCAAGGTGCCACATGGGCCCTAGATCATTAGCTAGTACCTGATTACATGGAAAAACTTTCTTGGTCAGTGACTAGTTCTAGTCCCTTCATCCATGGCTTGGGGTATAGAATCACCTTTTAAAATAAATGGCCTTTCAGCTTCTGCAGAGAGTTGAGACAGGCAGTTTCCCTTAGAAAAGAATAGAAATGGTGCTCTGTAAAACATGTCTAAGGCAAAAAAAAAAAGTTAACTTTTTCACTCATGTTGAAGAGCTAGCTAGATGATAATATACTTGGTAGATATGACTAATCACTAAAATTATGCATTCTTCTATAAAACAGGTATTACAGTAAGAATAAAACATTAGGGTCCATTGTCATATTAACTTGCTAAACATATTTATTGAGCATCTACAACTAGCCAGACCTGATGCTGACACTGAGGATTGCAAAGATGAAAACATAATTGTTTGCTTCGGGGGTTCGAGCTAAAGAAGGAAATGCTCCCCAAGTTTATATCAGTTAAAAATATTAGTGCTGGCCCATGAAAGCATATCCCATGGGCCTAAGATATGGCTTTTCTTTGTGTATGTGTGTGTATTTCTCCTCATTCAATTTCTCTCAGAATTTCTTTGTGAGTGTCTTATTTTCCAGGCTGCTATGACAAATACCACACAATGGGTTGGCTTAAAAACAGGGATTTATTGGCTCACAGTTTAGAAGGCTGGAAGTCCAAAATCAAGGTGTCGTCAAGGCTGTGCTTTCTCTCCAATGTCTGTAGCCATGGGGTTCTTTGGCTGGCATCTATGCATCCTGACATATGGTGATCTCTCTCTCTCCTTGTGTCTTCTTCTCCAGTGGCCACTGAGGTCCTGTTTCTGGCTGCTCCCTGTGGCTTTCTCTGACGAGCAGTGTCCAAATTGCTCCTGCTGATAAAGGACTCTGGTAATATGGATCAAGGCCCATCCTGATTCAGTCAGGCCACGCCCTAACTGAAAATAACATCTTCAAAGGCTCGGATTTATAAATGGGTTCACACCCTCAGGAATGTGGAATAAGTTTAAGAACATGTCTTTGTTGGGTACCTAATTCAATCTAACACAGTGGGGAAATTAACATTAATTTGCTGCTAAGATAATTGTCTTTACTTAACCAGATTATATGGAAAGAAGCAGAAATAAGCAAATTTAGCTCGTGACTGACTATTTTTTTTTTTAATTGAAAGACTGAGAGTTGTATACACAAGTGCTTGACAGTTATTGTAGGACCGATCATCAGTGTGAGGGCTAGGGCATTGTCTCTTACTTGGGTAAGGAGAGGCATAATAAATTTAAAAAATGAGAGCACCCTGTTCTGTGAGCTCTCTGGAAGTGTCCACTCTAACCTCTATTTGAAGCATAGTTTTATTTGTAATGAATATGAGGCCATTTTATTCTTGATGCTCTAAAGACAACTTTATAGCTCAGAGACTTGGGAGAGACAGGATGGGGACTTTTGGAGGGATCCCAGTTCTTACTTTGACCAAAGCACCAGGTTTCAAAAGGTTATGATTCCTTCTTTCCAGGTAGAGTGATTTTGAATGAGGCTGCTCTACTTTCAGAGAACATAGAAACACACTAGAGCTAGCTGTTGACTACTTTTCCTGAAAATTGACATTGTTCTCTTTTTCCCTTCTATTTGATGGGTGGCTTTGTAAGAATTTTGGACCCCATGGCGCCTCAGCAGTGATGAGAAATTCAGGTCCTCAGTAGCTGGCTTTTACTTTGTTTTTACTTTCAAAGAAAACCTATGCAACATTTTTGCCTCTAGATCATCTGTAGCAGGCATATTTGTGGCAAATTTTCCCAACATGATTACCACTTTCTAGGTCCTATGTAAATGATAATTCACTTTAGTAGATGGACCCAGCTAATAAAAGCTTCTTTGAGAATTAGACTTAATAGAACTTGATTTAGATCTAATGGAGTCACTGGAGCAAAAGTCTCCAGAACAAAGTAAATATTTTGTTTGGTTTATTTTCTTAGATAGGTTACTTTGTTAGATTCACATTTATTCAGTGTGTTTCTCTTTTGAAAGAATATTCCTGCTGGAACCTGTCTCTGCATATTTTATGTCATGACATTTAAAAACAACACAAGTTGGTCACCAAACTAGAAGTGGGTTTTAGTAGACATGCCAAGGGATAAGGTTGGCGAACTTTTGCAGTTGTCCATAAGCTCCTTCAGGCCATCCAGTGTTACCCTATAGAGATATAGGAGCTTATACTCTAAGAAGGTGAGATTGCTAAAGCTGTCTCTCCTCAACTAATTGCCAACCATAACCCCCTCTAAAGTAGAAAATTTGGAAGTGCCATTGGTGCTGTTCCATCAGCAACTTTAGCTGGGACTCTGTCAAGTCAGTTATAAACATGGAGTGACTACAACAGGTATTCTGCTATCCTGAGCTCTATTGCTCAGGAAAAATAAATAAATTGAAAAAAAAATCTCTGACAAGTTCCTATAGTTCAGAGACTTGGTTAAAGTCCTCTCTCTCTCTCTCTTTCTCTCTCTCTAGCTCTCTTCTAGCCATGTAATAGCCCTTTCCATCTATGAGAAAAGCAATCATAGCTAGAAGAGTCTCCAAACTCATGTATGTTGTTATAATCAGGTCATCTGAGCCTGCTTCCAGCTCATTCCACATCACAAAGCTGTTATAAATCCAATGCTTTCTTTGGAGAAGGTACATTCAAATGCCATCAGGTTGTGAGCCTGGGACTGCAAAAGGTAAACTAGTGTCACTGAAAACATCGTGTTGCAAAGGCATCATCATAATTGTATAGACAGCAAAGGATTGCATTTCACTATCTTGTAGCGTCAAACACGTAAGGCAAATGCAAACAAGCCATTTTTACCTACCAGAATTGGGAACTGGAGAGCAAAATCTCCTAAGCTCATCATTACCAGCTTAAATGAGCCCATTAGACTTACATTAGACTTAAGAGAAAAGAAAAAATTTTGTCACTCAGCTGTCATGGACGTAAATTTTCCTAATGCAAGATAAAAAAATCATCACAAATTCAAAAGCTGAGCATTACTGTATTATCCATCTTATTTTCAATTTGGAAAACTCATAAGGCCAACATGGCTATTGCTTTTATGAACTTGTTAAAAGAGATGATAGAAGAAATATCTGAACATCATTTCCATATTTGTCTTTTTTTTTCTTGCTAGGAGTAGCACTGAGACAAAATGGGATTTGGGAGAAACTTATTTGTTTCTGGTGTATCTGGTGCTGATCAAAAAGAATCAAAGAGAAAAGAAACCCATGGTAAAATTTTGAAACCTGATTTTTATCAGAAGTTTATTTTGATTTTATTATGTTTGATGCTACTGAGGGATGAGACAGACATGAAAGGTTTTGAGTATAGATTTTAGAACTTAGTGATGAGCAAAACTGACAATTCATATTCTTATCAAATCCTTTTGAGATTTACAAAATAGAAGTTTCCTTGAATTTTCTGACATCTTCACATCTCATCATGCCCCAAACTTTGAGACTCTGACAAACATAAAAGTTGAAAAATACAAACAAGAGAACTTTTTCATCTGCAAACCTTTTTAAAAAATCTGGTCCCGTTCACCTGACATTGAAGTTTCTCTTTAACCTAAGACGGTTGGCTCCACAAGGGTATTTGACCTGAAATCTAACTATCATACATAAGGAACTGAAGCAGAACATAAATTACAGTGCTGAGACAGAGCTTTTATTTGTTTTTTTTTTCATGAGCTTCAGGTCAAAATGCACACCCAAATCAGGGTAAAGTATTTATGTTGCTTAGGACTTGATTATACTTTTGTGTGTCCGGGTAATCTCAGAAAATGTTCTAGGTGATTACTCTTAGCTTATTAAAAACATTATAATGCAAGGAACATCTAACTAATCTTTATAAATTCTGTTCTTAGCTCATGGCAGTAAACCGCTTTTAACTTGCTTTGGCAAAATTAAACCTTCTCAGTTCAAGGAGGTTTTCTTCCTTCATCATTGTCATAATGTGGTTATCATCACCACTATTATGACTATCACAATTATCTGAATATTTAAGAAGTGTACATTTAATGAGCAACATTAGGCTAGGGAGCGGCAGAAACCACTACCTCATTAGGCAGGGTAAGTTATCAGAGTTAATCAACAGCTCTGGTTGCTGTAGGTTATTCCTTTTCTTCTTGCATCAGCTACCATAGACACCATAGGATTCAGTAAGATAGCTCCTTATTCAAAGAGAACTCCAGGGATATGATGACTTCCTGGAACAAGGCAGGTGCTCGCTCATATGAAATTCTATGATCCTTCTCAGAAGCATTCAATCTCTTCCAGAAACAATCTCAGAAAAGAGCTAAACAGTCTGTGAGGTGGAATCATGAGGCAAAAGCGGAAGTGACTGCATGCAAACAACCAAAGGGGTTGTCTCTTGTACTGTATTATCTGGTGTGGAACTGTAACATCAAACATAATTACAATGCTAAAAACAGACTTAAAAGGTGTAACTGCCACTGGTGCCAAGTTTCTGAACTACATTTTTACGCTTTTCACTATTTAAAATATTATTCGGAACACTTTGAGAGTCTACCTGAAAGAAATGTCTGAGGAAAATAGCCTGAAGCAACACTGGCTTTCATTTGAATTTATCCTGAACTAGATCACATTCTAAAATTCCAAGTGTTCATTAGACTACGAAGAGGGAAGTAATTAGGAAGTGCTCCAGATAAAGGTAAACCTCAGCCACCACTGTGTCTGGCCATACCGCTTGCTAGAAGCTGGGGTAGGCGACAGTGCAGAGTGGTGAGAACATTTTGTCCTGCATTAAGCTCTGCTTCCCTCAGAGGCTATGTGTCAGACAACTGGTACCCTGGTACTTGGGGCGGGTGAGCCAATTAGCACATTCCCTAGTCTGGAACTGTGGTTGCTGTGTCTGTGATCTGCATACTGATTCAGCTGAGATTTGACCTTCTGGGCGGAGGAAAACAAGAATTTCAGATGAAAGAACATTGGCTTGGATTTTCTTATCCTCTTTGCTCTCTTCCTTACTTCCAAGCATACTGCCCTAGCTATGTTTTCTACCTAAGAGAGGAAAACAGTTCTATTTCACCTGAAAATTTGAATCAATGTATAAAATAAAAACTATTTAGAAATTATGGCTTTTACCTCACTTTGCTAATGTGAAAAAATGGAATGCAGATAGCTCTGCAAAAGTGACGCCCATGGCCCACATGGGGGCAGTGCTAGGTAGTCAAAAGCGTCCAGGAGCTGTCAGAGCTGTGCAGTCTGGAAGGGACAAACTTCGAATGCATAAAGCAGAAGCAGGGTAGTTTTCATAAACGCAAGATTCTTTAAAGCCAACCATTATAGTATTCTAAATGTTCTTATTGAAGGCACTTGGAAGGAAAGATGTGTACCAAATTTCCAGCTGCTGGTACAACCACTTGCCAGGAGATGTCGGGGAAATTTTTTGATTAATTCCTCCAATAAACACTATTTCTTTTAGCGTACACAACGTTGAATAAATGCACAAAGACACAAAGCAATTTTATCAGCTTACCTGATGATAACCTAGGTTTGTGAGGGGATGCAATTGTGTATCTTAGATGCAGATTTTCAGCTTCTTATTGTATGATATGAAGAGGTGTTTTTGGTAAGTTTTCAAATAAAGAATTCTAAGGAAGCTAGGAAGGTAAGTATGTGTTCATCGCCAATGGAATTTACCAGTATATCAAGTGCAAGGACATTATTGGTGGCTTGATAAAATTAAATAGATTTCTCCTTCAGATAGGTCTCTTAAGTTACAACAGCTACATAAACACACATTGGCATTAGTACACTCATCTGATCCAAAGGGTTTTCAGTGTGGGGAGAGGAAACCTTTTCTACCAAGGCACTTAGGATTGTTTATTTTGGTTACTTGTTAGATGCATTGTAGAAACCCAAGGAAAAAGCCAGAATAATACATTGAGCTGCATTTTGACAACCTACAATATGGAAAGACAGTCACAAAGCCTTTGCTTCCCTACTCAGAGGTGAGACTTCATCGAGTATGCATTTAAATGGTGTTCACCCATTCCATCCTTCAGAAAACAAACTTGGAGTTAGCTGATAAGCTCCTGATCATGTTGTGCCATGTGAAAGTAGTAGCAAATGCCTCTCTATGACAGTCTGGGACACAGTATGAGGTACGCCAGGCAACTCACAGAGGAATCACTGGGCTCTTGTGGTGATAGTTTGTACTAAGCAGAGAAGAGGAGTATCTGTCCTTGACATCACTAATGCCAGCTCTTGATTTCTCCCCTCCGAATTTCCTTCTTTTCTTCTCCCTGCCTCTGATCTTTTGCATAAAAGTAAACACTGAATTCTCTCCATAGTCTTCCTTAACTTTCTCCCCTTACTGCTGATACAAACAACAGAACATCCAATTGTACCCATGGAAATTGTTTATCCCCAAGGGGATCATTTGGTTCTCAAATGGCTACAGATTGGATCCAGTGCCAGAGCAACAATATTATTAGAGAAAATTCAGGATTTGCTTTTCCATTCGTTTGTTTTTCAAAAGCTCATTAGCACAAAGGTTATTCCTCCCATTAAATGGCTACTTAGAATAAGGTATATTAAAAAGTACATCTTGCGCTTGCTTTAAAATGGTAGCTTGGACTGGCATAATGGAAGCTATCTTCCTGTTCCATGATTGTTTTGAACATGGAAGAAAGCATCTTCTTTGCCTCACTCCAGGATTTGGTAAATGAAATTTCTCTGGCTGATTTATCTATTCCAACTTAGCAAAGAACTAAAATGGCTATGAACTTGAACCTTACCATATAATACCACTGTAAAGTCATTTGGCAAGTTGTGGTCGCAAGTGTTACCCAAAAACTTCTGTGGCCATCCCCAACCCTTCGGAAGTTGGTATGCAAGCTCCAAGTAACACTGAGGCAGTATCATATACAATGACTTTGTGTGGCCACCCTCTCTTAATGAGCGTAAAGGGAAGTGAATTGAATAGATGGCATAGTGATAAACAACAGATTAATCTTTTTTTTTTTTTTTAAAGATTTATTTATTTTATTACATATCTCCCCTTCCCCCCGCTGCGGTGACGCGCCGAGAGTGGTCACTGCGCAGGCGCGGCTTTCCCCGCTTGTGGGCGGTCTCTGCGTCCGTTCACGGCCGGCTTTCAGTTTGTGGGTGGCTGGCTGCGCTCCATCCGCGGGCGACCTGCCCTGCCCGTGGCGGCTCTTGCCATGTCCGTGGCAGCTTCTTGCCCTGCCCACGGCGGCTCCGGCCCGCCCATGGCTGCTTGCCATTCTCAAGGCGGTCTGCCCGCTAGGAGAGGTTCCCGGGAATCGAACCCGGGGCCTTCCATGTGGTATGCCGGCGCCCTATCCACTGGGCTATCGAGCCGGCCCCAGATTAATCTTTTTAATAACTGGGGACTTTTGATAGCTGGGTTTTAACTTTCTCCTTCTCTAAAATACTAAGTAGGATCTATAACATGGTATCATGGTTTCCTATTATTTTTGCGGTGGGGAATCTAGGACTGTCCTTTGCACTTGTCAGGTCCCTTAAGGCATACTCACATATAAGCACTTCCTTCTTTGTGCTTTCTGCTTTGGAAGCACCAGATTCCCACCCCTTCCAACCCCACTTATTTCCTCTTCCTATTTCCAGCTTGATTATTAGCAAGAGAGGGGAATGAATAAGAGGAGAGAGACAAAAAGTAATTAATTCACGGAACTGCAGCTGCAAATGAATTTTTGAAATAAATTATTAATTTTCTCTTTAATATTTCTGCATTGATACCGCTCTGTATCTGGGGATTGGGAGTGAGAGCTGCTTCACTTCACAGTAGCAGTGCCCTGGGTAGAGGCAACGGCATCTCATCCTAACTGGAAGGCGTTGTGCAAACGTGATATGCTTCCTGCTCATCAGCAATGAGCCTTTAGCCAGCAGCATTTTTAATATGCGTGAGTTTTAAAATTTATGGTAGGTGGAAGAGGCAGGCAGACTCGGGTATTTGCAGTAAAAGAGGTCGATGCCTTCTTTTCTGTACCATCTGGTGTCAGCTTCCTAAAATATTGAAACCAACACAAAAGCTAATCAAATATGATAGTTCATGAGAAAAAGGTGGCATCACAAATTCAAAATCGTTCTGTGATTTAAAAAAAAGTTTTGCTTATATAGGCAGGAGAAAAACATGCTGAATTGTGTAGGCAATGTTGGAATTGGGAGGTCAGTGTATCAACAGGATGGAAAAGAAATATAAACCTTTGTACTGCTTGATCAATCCTGGGTGGAGATGAGGAAATGGAGGAAAGGCAACAACACAGAGATGTTCCATTTCCTCTCCTGGATATCACGTCTTCAGTGGGCTCTAAATCCAGATAGCAGGGCACACCTTTTATCACCCTTTGTGCAAATCATAAGTTACCAGGAAAACTGTTTTTCTTGATGTTTGTGGCATGTGATTGGTTGGAATGTAAACCTAACCATTATACGGAAAAACTATTTTTAGTAGCAGAAGACAACGGCCTTGCTTGGGTGTTCAAAGATGTTGGCTCCAAATAGCAGAGGAATGATTGCCTCCACTTAAAATGATTGATATGTCTACACACACTGAGGGATAGAATTTCATTACCTATTCTTTCTGCAGGAATTGAATAAGCACAGTTTCAAAGGTAATAGGGAGCAGATTTGTGTAACAGAATACCATATTCTTCCATGAAATGGAAGAGGGAGAAGGCCAATATATGGGAGGAGGAACTGTGGATGTTAAATAAAGTAAAGATGAGAAAAGAGTGAAGAGACTACTACCACAGAAAAATGTTCAATACTTAGAGTAATTTGTTTTTTAGCTTTCTGTTCAATGACAGTGAAATATTTCTATTGTTTCACTTGCAAGGAGTATTTATTTTTAAACTACCTGTAATGATTAAGCAAAGCAAAGAAAAATATTGTAAAAGGCAACTTAACAAAATTCAATTTATTCCATTTTAAAGCATAAGAATTAATGCTTCCATTTTGTGTGACATTTGAAGACTGGGAATATCTTAAAGATGATTTTAGGAGAGGAAATTAAGAAATCCACATGCTAATTTGGGGTCAAATATAAGGGAAAACAACTTAATGAGCCCCTAAAAATGTAATGCTCTTTTATAAAACAAGAAATCCTTCTGCAACCCAAAAATCTGTTTTCTCTCAAATATTTTTCTCTAATGCTGTTTGGTTACCTCCTAAAGCCATTATTTCCAGCAGAGTCACAGAAATCCTCAGCTGTGTAGGCGGTCCCAGTAAATTTAGCAGCCAAGCCACATTTTGACATGTTAAGAATAGGCGTCCATAAATCTTCTCCAGCTTCTCTTGAGAAGATTAAATCTTTCTTTTCAAGAATTTGCTAAATTTCAGGAAATGCTGTAATATAACAAATGACTTGTAGACAGGGCTGAAGAAAGAGTAAAAGATAATGGAATCCCTTTGTCCAAGAACCAAAGCTGAAATTTAGGGAAACTTCTGGAAATTCTATTACAACTACCAGAAAAGAGAGGGGCTGGGACAAATGAAATCAATCTGCCTTCAGTAGCACTTGAACAGGGGGTATGTTGAAACCTCCAAAGAAGACCCTATGTCTTTAAGAGGAGTTTCTCCTTTCAAGAGCAAACTCTTTAGAATAGAGAGCCCACAAATAAGCTTTCAATTAAGAGAACTTCAATTTGTCCAAGCTTCCTTGTTCTTTCTTACACAAAATGGGGATGGGGTTCCAGGACCATTTACTTTGTTTTCCATGTCTACTATAAAATGCATTTCCTGACCTTTCTCTGCATAGGAAGGGTTCATTGAACCTAGTGATATATGGAAGAGGCTTTAGCTACTTAATATAAGAAACCTACACCGTCTTGAAGAAGCAGATGAGGAATTTATTCAAAGGATAACAGGAAGGGGAGAGTATTGAAGACAGGGTTGAATAGGCCCTCAGAAAGTGAGATCTAAGACTGCTCCAAGGTAGCCAGATGAAGGGGCATTCTCTCTGGGGCTCTGCAATAGAAAGGACACTAGCAACCATTTTCCATTCATATATCACTCCCCTCTGCAACTCCTAGAATCCAAGAAAGGAAGTCTAATTGTCTCAACATAAGCCATGGGCTCACGTACTGGCTGGGGGTGGAGAGGGGGAGGGCACAGTCATCAGGACTATGTGAAACAGTGGAACAGAAATTTCTTAAAAGAAAAGCAAATTTATGTTACTAAAAGAATGAAGAAAGGGATCTTGAACAGCTAGAAACAAACATTCAAGAAAGGAGAAACAATTCCACTGGACACAAGCTTAGCTGCCCCATCAGTCATTCTGAGTTGAAAAGTTGAACTTTATTTATCTTATTAGCACTTACTACTCTCCCCTGTGTCTTATCTTTCCTAAAATAAGTGAAGTTGCTCTTCTATCTCTGATAAACATAATTTATATTCTATTTGATGGAACAAGTGGAGAAGGAGTCTAGAAAAGGTTGGGGATTCTCCAGCAGGTATTGGCCCCAGCCACCCACCCCCTGAAATAATCTCTACTGGATAGACTCATGCACCTTAGATACCTATACTTTGACAAAACTCCTTATCTTCAGAAAGGACTCAGAACC
>PVKH010037757.1:0-11416 GCA_004027955.1 Chaetophractus vellerosus | reverse complement strand
GGGGGGGAAGGGGAGATATGTAATAAAATAAATAAATCTTTAAAAAAAAATAAATAAAGAGTTTTGTAAGAAGAATTAATGACATGGAAAGTACTTTTAATATAATCCTAAGTGGAAAATGTATCATATAAAATGTTACATATATTAGGCTATTAATTATTTGAAATGACATACATGAATAGAAAAGCAAATTAAAGTAAATAATACTATCTGAATTATATTCTTAATGGAAAATTTAAATGAATAAAAGGAGCATAAGAGAATTCACCTTGTTGGTTTTACCCTTGACTCCATATATCATATTTTTAAGCCAATTTACTCTCAATGGTTTGAAATGGGACCTGCATTTCTGTATTTTATTATCATCCAATATATGCTTTTCCCAAAATACCTAAGAGCCTGACACTGAAAAATAAACAGAAAATTTTCTGGAAAGTTTGTGGGAAATGATTACAGACAGGAAAATATTTGCCAACTGGACTCTAATATTTAATTATACACAATGTGTGAATTTGTGTAGCAATCACTTAATTCCTGAATTTAAGTTATCTCCATAAATTGGGACACCTGTCTGGACTTGGTTGCAATATGGTTGTAACCTAAATTCAATAAATAACCATTGCTTTATTAGCCATAGAAATAATGTTTGATATTAGTATCAAAATATTAGTTCTACCAAATCATTTTTCTAACAGTTGTTAAGAACATTATCCCATAACTCATTTCTCCCACATAGAAAATGAAACTGTAGCAGTTTGCAATCATTTTCAACAGGAAGAAAACTTTGAGGTCTGCTACTCAAATGCCCTTATATTAAAGAGAAAGGGCTTTAATTAAAAGTAAAATATTGGATGAATAAGTGTACTTTGAATCTTGTTTGTATGTTTTTTTTATTATTTCAATAATGAAAATGCTCTAGAATGATTGATGTGATGAATGCACAACTATGTGATTATACCAAATACCACTGATTTATACACTTTGGATGAATCTATGCTTTATTAATATGTATCAATAAATTTATTTGTTAAAAATGTACTTTGAGTCTCTTCATCATTCAGCAAATATACCAATATGATTTATTTTATGAAAATATAGGCAGTAAATTTGAGGCTTACCAGTGTTTAAGTTAACTTAGTTTGAGTCTCAACACTGATGGAAAAATAACATAGAATTTTTGAAAACATTCTGTAATTGTTTTTACTGGAAATATTTACCACAATCTGCATCATTAATACTTATCACCTTTCCTAACAATTTGTGATACATATACTGCCTAAATTGTGTACATATCTTTTCTCATCAAATCAGTTTTAAACTAGCTCCTCATATCTTTCCTTAACAGATTAAATTGACCTTGTCACCCTCAAAATAAAAATTTTGATTGCAATGAACATGAGGCCTTAAAAACAATTAATTTCTATGGTTTGGTTTTAAGATTTAGAATTAGCTTATCAGCAGGCCATTGATAAGAGTAAGGAGTAAATCTTCTCAATATATCAATATACTTCCAGCTATATTATGTAAATATTCCTCAACTATAAGTGAAAAGAATACTTTTATTCTAAAATAATATTTAAAATATTATTTTGTACAACTCTTAGAGTAATTGTCTATTCATTTAAAAGGACATGAAAGGAAAACATTATTTTAATCACGTGCCAGGAAATAAAATGCAGCTTAATAGTTCTCCCCCTAATCCCTCTCCTGAAAATAAAATGAGCAAATAATGGTTCACACATGAAATTAAGCTTCAGAAGGAACTAAGGTTACTAAAGAACTCAAACAAAGCCAAAGAAACATTTTGTTTGCATTTATTGTTTTAAAATGAATACCCATCTAGCTAAATATTTTCTCATGATCTAAATAAGTAATACTGATAAAAAAATATTGGGAGACTACACTTTTCTATATTCCTAGGGCACAGATGATTTTTTTCTCTACTTGAAATACTCCCTTTTGATTTCATATAACCTATAAATTAGTGATTCATGGTGTATAAATTGCCATCAAATTTCTAGCTCCTTTGTTTTAGACTGAAGATGAACCTAGTTTCTATTCTTGACTCAGCAATCAATTTTAGATGTGAGCTCCACAAGGGTTTTCATTTCATTTATTTCTTCTTCTAACCAGTAGAGAAATGTATTCCTCCTAAACTAAATCAGTGAGTGAGTTCTGAGTTCCAAATTTTAAAAATGTTCAAGGTGACCTATAAAAATTATAAAACACTATGTAAATGAATATGGTACTGTGCTTGGTTTGTGTTCATACAAGAGTATTAACACATTAGAGAGATAAAAATTACTTGAGGTCTCCCTGAGTTAGGTAGATTGAAAATACCTAACTAGCATCAAGCATATTATATCTGGAATCCAGAGAACAAATTTAGAAAAAATGTAGAACTAAAGCCACAATAAATTTAATGTTAAAACCCCCATTTTTTTCCATAATAGCTTAATTATTTCACTCAAAACCATGAAACCACTATAATTACTGGCATTGATCCATTTCAGACATTCTAATTTTGATATGTGGATGAAAATGGATAAAATTAAGCCAAACTCTTTACTTCTATCACAAAATGACAAACTCTTTATCTCTCTCCTACCTATGTAGACAACCTGTAAAAAGGAAGAAAGTCACGGCTAGCATAACTGAATAAAAAGTACTGAATCTTGTCAGACTCTTAAAAATGAGTAATGCTATTACAGCCACAAATAATCTTTCTGAGCAAATAGTAGACTAGGAGAAAGGAGATCATGTGTAGCTATTTGCTCAATTTAGAAACTTGTAACCACTTGCCCCTTGCCCGTAGGTTCACCATCACAAAAGTGATGGATCTAGTCTCCATATTTTATAAGATACTTTTCAAATTGGATGTTGCATAACCCTTAAGCTGTCTACCATTGCTAAAGTTAAAGCATCAAAACCTTATGAATATAATGAAGTGAAACTGCCTGGGTCAATATTCTGGCTTTGCTTGGAATACACATATGATGTCTGTAAGTTATTTAACTCCACTGAACACTAATAGTTCTAGTAATTCATATACTAGCTTACAATTTTAAGCAATTCTGCCTATCTAACACTCTTCTAAACATCTTGTAGGTATTAACTTTTTTTCCCTCCTAATACCTCTCTGAAGTAAATATTACTTAACACAGTTTACAAAAGAGTAAAATGAGGCATAGAGAAATTAAATAATTAGCCCAAGACTATAGAGCTAATTAGTGATAGAGTGAAGGTTAAAAAATAATCCATACTTCACATGACAATACACTTATCAAAATGTTACATACTTAGCATAGTGCCTGATTCATAAACTCTTTCAATCATTAATCTATGCTTAATAAATTAATTTTGAATACTAATTCTAATTCATCTGATTTTTGGCATACATAATATTTTCTCAGATCATCAAAATGCTTATGAGTATTTTGGGGAAAACAATGTCTAGTTCTGAGGACAGTTGTTAAAATATAAGTGTTTAAAGTATACGAAACTAACTCCCAGTATGTGGAAGGGGCACAATAAAAAGTTATTCCTGTTTTTTTAATCTCTTGTCAAATACATCCTAACATTCATTACCCAACACTCATTAAATAATCATAGAATGAATAAAAATATATATATTTAAAGGTTTAAAGCAGGATACAAATAAAATACTGGGTAACTGAAATCATTACAATTATAAGCTTTATAGGAAAGAAAGGCAGTTTAAAGATGGAATAGAGATAAGAGAAAAACAGTTTCCTATTTTGAGGTCTTTCCATGTGATTTTAGAGACCTTTCTGGAGATTTTGGTAAAGTTTATTTGGCTAAGGTAAAGGTGGGGTGAGGGTTTGGAGCTAAAAGTGTAGTCATGCTGGGCAATATGGCAGGGAGCATATTTGTTCTTTTGATTGGGGTCTTCATATTACTTTGGTAGCATGTGAAGCACTTTTTCTTTTCAATACTTTGTTTACTTTCTAACAGAAGTCCTAATAAGTTTCTTACTATTTAAATTCCAATCTCAGCTCAGCATAATTTCCCTGTCACTGACTATCTGACTTGTCCTTTATGCATAAAAATGTCTAAAAAATCCAAGGATTAGGGCTGTATTTAACTGTGCCTGTTTAATAATTAGTTATCTTTACAGTGGTGTGAAAATAAAATCTCATTTTCACATAGTCAGGTAGGATACCGGGAGAGAGGAAACATTCACCATATAGGTTCTTCCGCTTCTGCTTCAACTGCTTTTCTTCTCAGTATGTTCACTCTTTCTTCATTGAAAGGATGGACATTTTCCTAATGTTCAGACAATTTCTTTCTTCTTCTTGAATTCATGTTTACCTCACTACTAGTACTATTAACAATATGTAATTTCTAATTCCTCTTACCATCTTTAGAAGAAAACTATCTAAAATATAGTGACAAATATTACCTGTCACTCAACTACTATTCCCACAAATAATGGGGAGTCAAATACTCAGAGCAAAATTTAAAGGGAGGAGCAATAATTTCCATATCTAAACAAGTCAAATCCTGATCTGTATTTGCATCACTAAAATTTTTCCTGAAGCTGTCCAGGGTCACATAATTAACTATAAAACAAACAGTAAAAATTATAAATTTTAAAACTACATTAACCTTATACTGGGAAATTAACTATTCCTTGCATGTTGCTTAATCTACCAAATGAAATAATCATCTTACCAAGTGGATTTCCTGTAGGTCCACTGTACAACTTCAAATAGAATCTGTATTATAATAAGAATTCAGGTCATGCTTAGTCTAGATCCTGTGATTTAGAAATCTTAGTCATTAGATATCCCTACAGGGCCCCAATGATTGAATGCTCCTAGTCTTTATGCAAAGGTTTTTGTTATGAAAACAAATTTGGTGACTTTTGATTTGAATGCCATTTTCTTTCCCAAAACTCTGTATTTAAACTTTTGTGGAGCAAAGATATGTTAATCCCTTAATGTTGGACAATGTCTTCAGTTCTCCTCAAAAAGTGACTTTGTTGTGTTCTCTGAGTACATTAGAAAGGATTTTGCTTATTTCCAAGTATCAATTTAGTTGATTCCTGAAAATTTTTAAGCTTAGAAGCAGTGTTATTCTGTATTGATTTAGAAAATTCCCACAAGAAGAATTTTTTTAAAAAGACATAGAGCTGAACCTATTTAAAATTTTCCTCAATTTATTGTCATTAACATACATGCTTTTATCTTTCTTTTCATCTTTACATAGACATGCAAAGTTAAACCTGACTTCTAATGTGCTGTGTTGGCAGAATAAGTAATAGCAAATGCATATTGATCAACTCACTCAAAGCAACCCAATAAGTTCCATTCACGAAGTATTCCCATTCATTCTTCAAATCAACCCAATGAGATGGACATGAAGAATGTCCACAGAGAAATCCTGACTATGGTCAATAGACAAGGCAACTGCTATGAATAAAAGTTAAGCAAAATCTAATTCTAGAGGTAAGGCAGCTGTTAGGTCAGTAAGGATTATTATGTGGCCTTTAGGAAATGATGGCAGTATTCTGCTTCTAGATTCATGTGGAGGTAATATGGATGTTTCAATTATAACTATCTCTTTTTGCTTTTCTTTATATATTTCATAATTTAAATAGTCACTGAAAGAACCTAGCATAGAGGTTTGATTTGGCTCCAAAGAAATCATTTGAAATCAATTCTAGGTACACTTTCCTATAATCCTAATGAAAACTTTTTAGAAATTATACTTTCCTACTAGATACTTCCATCAGTCTAGGTCATGTTTTAATAGTTGTTCCTCTTCTTTATAGAGAAGAACTTCCTAATTCTGTTCTGAATGAAACTAGATGAAAGATGATTCTTGTTTTAATGTGGCAGAGAATATGTTAAGGTTGTGTCCTGATGTCAAAAACAAATTTAAAGTGACATGCTTGGATATTTATCTGAGGAGATTTCCCAACTAAATGTGGAAAGTGAAGCCTGTTTTTCCTTGCAGCTTATAGTAAGATGTGAGAGGAAAGAGATATGCTGAAAAATGATCTCCTCAGCACACAGAAACCAGAAATTGATGATTTGGAAAATTCTGAGCTTCAAGAAAGCTTGTTCCCATAGAATAGTGCCTCATATTAGGATTTAACTGAACATGGAACCAATCAGTCATTGCAGTGCAAGTCAGTATTGGAAATTTAGTTATCCAGAAAGGATCTGTGGAATGTCCTCTTGTCTGAAGGTTGTGATCTGTGTGCTACACGCGATATTGACAATTTTGCAAGCTGTGTATGAATGGAAACACTGGCAACCTGGACTAAAAAGGACAGAAAAGGTACAGATAGAAGGAAAAATGACTTCATATGCAAAACCATGGAGGCTGAGGTCTAGACTAAAGGCATCATCTCAGGCGAAGAGAGTGGACCCACCATGTACGTGGTAAGGGTGGGCATGTCTCAAAGCTTTAAGAGGGCAGACTTTCTGCCTGATTGTTCAGGAATAGTGTTACCATCCCATATTTCTCAGATCCCTAGGGGGTTGTGGAGAAGCTGGTTGCCATCCAGAAGCTTTAGGGGGGTGAAACATAGCAATTGACTGCTACCCTTATGCTTGATGAGGGTTGAGCTGAGAACATGGGCATTACTCCTATGTTTGGAGATATTGGAGCCCTCAACGTAGTGTTTGAGGAGAGAAGGGTTGCTGTGCAAGCCCTCCACCAAGCCCAAAGGACAAATCATCATTCTATGTATGATTTTCCAACCTTGAAATCTAATTAATTATTTCCTGCAAGGTTTTGGAATTGTTTCAGGCCTGTGATCTCTGTTTTCCTTCCAATGGTGTGCATCATCCAGTAGGAAGAGGGAAGAGAGACAAAGAGTCCAAACGAAAACCCTGAGTTACTTGCCCCTGTGACTGGGAACAGCACATATACCCCAACCACAATGTTAAAAGAATTGGTAAAACACATGGCTCACTGCAGACAACTGAGTGTGAAAGAACATTCTCCTTCCTAGAAGGAAGAGGCAGAGAGTGATGAGTGGCTTCTCTTCAGTGAGTTTGGCCAGCTGAATCCCATTTGAAACTCACACACACACACACACACACACACACACACACACACACACACACCTGGCCAGGACTGAAGTGCTGGGAGAGGGGATGGGGGACCTGATCAGGCAGGTAGTCACCCCCAACCACCATGGGAGAGAAACAAACTAGATCAGCGAGGGGGTGGAGAGAGGTGCCTAACCAGCTTGGGTCCAGCAAACTTTTAGAAACTCAACTCACCTGAGGGAATATGGCCATTTTAGAAGCCTATCTAGACTGTGGAGTGGGTGTAGCTCAATGGAAAAATGCTTGCCTCATATAAGAGGTCCCTGGCTCAATTCCTGATACCTGCTAAGAGAGAGGTTCCAGAGCATGACCCACTGGGTTTTCAGGTACCCAGTTGGTACCCTATGACAGGGAACTTATAAATTGAGAAATATATATTTTTTAGGTTTTTCAATCTACTACTTTTTATCATTTTTATTTTATTTCTTTATTCTTTAATTTGATCAGTAAAGCTGAGTAAAGCAGGGTGATTGATTAATGAGCACGAACAGCCTGAGATGGTTCCTAGGGTCCTAAGATGGAAGCCTGTTTTTCCTGGTGTTTTTGTTTGTTTATTTGTTGCCTTTTCTCTTTCTTTGTTTCCTTTTTTTTCTTTTCCTTATTTTTTCTCCTGAGTTTCTTTATTTCTTTTCAGTCTTTAATTTTTCCCTCCTCCATTTTTACTTTCATTTCACCTATCCTGGTTTGGTCTTTTTTCCCCCTTTCTATTTTTCTTTTTTCTTTCTCTTCTCTTCTCAGTTCTATGGTCTTTTATTTATTCTATTTTCTTTCTCATTTCATTTTTTTATTCAAAATTTTAGATTCCTATTCCTTTGTGTTTTTTTATGATTTCTCAATCTTATTATTTATTTTCCTGTCTCTTTTATGGTTCCTTTTCTATTTTTTAAAAATTATTGCTACTATTCTTTTTCTCTTCTCTCTTTCCTTTTCTCTGGTCTTAGTAATTTTTCAAGGGGGCACAGTAAACTACAAGGATATACAATAAATGGAACCAAGTGTCTAAAAAGGGAAACTTAACACAAAACAAAATAAAATGAAACCTAGACTAGAAAGAGAAGCTAACCATCTGAATAAGCCCTTTAAGATTAACAGATGTCTAAACACCAACAAAAAGTATGTCATGCTAAAAAACAGGAGATCTTGGCCCAGTCTAAAGAACAAGCAAAAAAACAGGAGAAGAAGAGCATGGAACAACTAATAAAGGATGCCCAAACAAATATCATGACTCAACTTAATGAATTGAAGGAAGAAATAATGTATATTAAGAAGACACTGTGGATCCATACTGAAGAAATCATAAACATACATAAAAAGGTAACAGATCTGATGGGGACGAATGGCACAATGCAAAAAAATAAAAAATATGCTGGAAGCACATAGTAGTAGTTTTGAACAAATAGAAGAAAAAATTAGTGATGTCAAAGATAGTACATCTGAAATCAGATAGATAGTAGAACAGATAGATAAAAAGATAGGAAAAAACAGCAGGGACTCAGAATTGAATGACATCATGAAATGCACAACCTTACATATAATAGGCATCACAAAGGAAGAAGACAAAGGGAGCAGGAGTGTTGGAGGAAATAATGGCTGAAAATTTCCCAACTCTTTGAGGAACATGGATATATATGTCTAGAATGTGCAACTCACACTAAACAATATAAATCCTAACAGGCATATCCTGAGACAGATAACTTATCAAATTGTCAAATAATGAAGACAGAGAAAGAATATGGAAAGCAGCAAGGAAAAAGAGGCCCATCATATACAAGGGAAGCATGATAAGATTAAGTGCTGATTTCTCATTTCAAACCATGCAGGTGAGAATGTAGTGGTTTGACATAGTTAAGGTGCCAAAAGAAAACAAAAACAAAAACAAAAACAAAAACAAAAAAACCTATCAGCCAAGAATTTAGTACCCAATAAAGCTGGCATTCAAATATGAGTGAGAGGTCAAAATATTCACAGATAAACAAAAATTAAGAGTTTGGCAACAAGAAACTTGCCCTTCAAGAAATACTAAAGGGAGTTCTGCAGGTTGAAAGGAAGAAAAAAAACAGGAAAGAGATGGTTGGAGGAGAGTTTAGAAAGGAAGTTTATTTGTAAGCATGACAAAAAGATAACAAGAGAAATAAAAAACAAAATATGACACATATAAGCCTAAAGAAATATGGCTAATATAACTAATGCTTAGACAATAATAACATTGAATGATAATGATTTAAATTCTCTAATAAATATACACAGATTGGCAGAATGGATAAGGAAATATGACCCATCTTTATGTTGTCTACTCACCTTAGACCCAGGAGGTTGCAAGTGAATGGTTGGAAAATGGTTTTATTTGCAAAGAATAACCAAGAAAGGGTGATAGTAGCTATCCTAATATAGGAAAAAATAGGCTTTAAATTAAAAACTATTGTAAGAAACAAAAAGGTAAAATATATACTAGTAAGAGGAGTAAACTATCACAAAGAAAGAACAATCATAAACATTTATGCACCTTACCAGGGTGCACCAAAATACATGAGGCAAAAATTAGAAAAACTAAGTGGAGAAATAGATGCTTCTACAATGATAGTGGGGGATTTTTAATATACCATGATCACCATTAGAGAGACTATCTTGATGCAGAGCCAATAAAGAAACAGACCTTGAATAAAACTTTAGAGGATCTAGGTGAAATAGATGTATAGAGAATACTACATCAAATACAGTGGGGTATAAATTCTTCTAAAGCACACATCAGTCCTTCTCCAGGTTAGACTACATGTTAGGTCACAGCACCAATCTCAACGAATTCAGAAAGATTAAATTATACAAAGTAATTTCTCTGACCACAAAGGAATGAAGCTGAAAATCATTAAGGAGCAGAGAACCAGAATAGAGGCAAAGTTGTGGAAGATAATGACCACACTCTTAGACAATCAGTGGGTCAGGAAGGAAATTGCAAAGAAAATCAGTAACAACCCTGAAATGAAAGAAAATGATAACACAGCATATTCAAACTTATGGGATGCAGTAAAAGCAGTTCTGAGAGTGAAAGTTATAGCCATAAATGCCTATATTAAAAAAGATAAAGGAGCTAATACAAAGACCTAAGTGCACACCTAAAGAAACTAGATAAAGAACAGTAAACTAGTCCCAAAGCAAGGAGAAGGAAGGAAATAACTTTAGAGCTAAATGAAATTGAGAAAAAATAAACAAGAAAATTTTAACAAAACCAAAATTGTGTTCTTTAAGACTATTAAAACTGACAATCTCTTAGCTAGACTAACAAAGGAAAAAAGAAAGAAGATGCAAATGTGAAAAAAAATGAGGAATCCCACAAAAATAAAGATTATCATAAGAGGATACTTTGAAAAATTGTATGTCAACAGAATGGATAACTTATCTAAAATGGACAAATTTCTATAAATACATAAGCAGCCTAATTTTATGAAAAAGAAATTGATGAACTCAATAGACCAATCACAACTAATGAGATTGAAGTAGTCTTCAAAAACCTCCCACCTAAGCAGAGCCCAGGACCGGATGTCTTCACAGGTGAATTCTCCCAATCATTCCAGAAAGAATGAACAGAAATTCTGCTTAAACTCTTCCAAAAAACAAAGTGCGTGGAACATTGTTTAACTTATTCTATGATGCAAACATCAGTCTAATACCAAAGCCACATAAAGACACCACAAGAAAGGAAAATTACAGACGAGTAACTCCAATGAATCTGGATGCTAAAATTCTCAAGAAAATAATTGCTAATCATATTCAACAACACATCAAAAAATATATACACCATGACCAATTGAATTATATCCCTGGTATACAAGGATGGTTCAACATAAGAAAATCAGTCAATGTAATACACCACATTAAAAGTTCGAAAGAAAAATATCACATGATGATCTCCATTGATGAAGAAAAAGCATTAGACCTAATACAACATCATTTCTCGATAAAGAAAAAAAAACTTCAAAAGAGAGTTATAGAATTTTCCTTCCTCAATATGTCAAAGAGAATTTGTGAAAAACCCACAGCCATTGTAATATTCAATGGTGAAATGCTAAAGGCTTTCTGTCTAAAATCTGTAACTAAAAAACGGTGCCCACTGTCATCACTCTTATTAAACACTGTTAGAAGTACTTGCTTGAGCATTTAGGCAAGAAAAAGATATCAAAGGCACCTGTACCATTTTGATATATTTTATGAATTCCAAAAATTGATATTATATTATGTTTATAAACTGGTCTATTATTCTGGGCATGTATGATGGCTAGGCTAATGTGTCAACTCGGCCAGGTAATTGTGCCCAGCTGTTGGGTCCAGCAAGC
>PVKH010037756.1:0-11420 GCA_004027955.1 Chaetophractus vellerosus | reverse complement strand
CCTGTCCGTGGCAGCTTTTTGACCTGCCCACGGCGGCTCTGGCCCGCCCATGGTGGCTTGCCATTCTCAAGGCGGTCTGCCCGCTAGGAGAGGTCCCCGGGAACCGAACCCAGGGCCTCCCATGTGGTTTCCCAGCGAGCTCTTTATCCACTGAGCTATCTAGCCGGGCCCAAGAGTTTTTTGATTAAAAAAAAATAATAAGGATGAATAGAATTTGGGGAAAGAAGAGTTTGGGTGGGATAAGTAGTTTGTAGTAAAGTTCTTTAGAATAGTAGAGCGATGTTATAAAGGCAGTTTTAAAAAAAGTAAGTTTGTAGAAAATTCAAAGTAACACAGATAGGTGACTTAAAACTCCACAAGGTTTTTTTGTTGTTGTTGTTGCTTTGTTTTTTTGAGGTACCTGGGGCTGGGGATTGAACCTGGGACCTCGTATGTAGTAAGTCAGCACTCAATCACTGAGCTGCACTGGCTCCTGAGTTGTTTTCTTCATTTGTTTTGTTTGTTTTTGTTTTTAGGAGGCACCGGGAATTGAACCCAGTACCTCCCATGTAGGAAGCAGGCGCTCAATTGTTGAGCCACATCCGCACCCCTAAATCCCCAAAAGTTTAACATTTTACTAATTCTGATAATACTACGTATATTAGAAGATAAAGATTAAATTGTGTGACAGTTTTCAAGAGTATAGAGCCTGGAAAATTCTAAATATGAATTCAATATTCTGTTATAACACACATATACACACATATGTTTATATGAGTATATTGTAACTATCATGATCACTTCTGACTGAAGGTGATTTACTAAGTTCAAAGGCAAAGGGAGACTAGCACCAGTACCTGTCTTGTCAGTCAATAAATACATCAAACGTCCCAGCTCCTCGGGGATGGTACTTGTCCGGACGACGGTCCCAGGAATATTTTCGTCTTTCATGATCATCCATCCATAGGCAGCTTTGCCCATGTCCAAGTTTACACGTAAACTGCCAAATAAAAACCCATCACAGTACTTAGTGTGCTCTAAAACCCATGCAATATTTTCACATGCAAGTTGTACATACAAATTTATTTATATAAAGATAGATAATATTGGATTCTAGACTTTAAAATAAATGGATTTGATGACATTTAAGTCAACAAATGCTTTATGCCCCAGATAATGTTTGCAGTTGACAGTCAAGTAAGTAGCTCATCGATATTCTGTCTTTAATCACAGTTCATAGCTTAAGATGGAATAGAAAAAGTAGAGTTATAAATGCCACATGCAGGGACGAAGCAGCACAGGGGCTCAAAGGAGAGAGGGATTACGTCTACATGAGAAAACCAGGCAGTGTTTTTTTGGGGAGCAACTACTTGAAAAGGGTCTCTAGCAGGCACTGATCCTCTCCTTTCAGTTGCATTCATGTTTACCAAGAGCCAGTTTTTGTATTTGCTCTCAAACTTGTTATGTCAGATTTACTTACTCATATACTATATAATTTAATGAAATGTGATTATTAACTAAAATCAAGAGATGGATTTTTCCATTTCAATGAAACAGAATGTTTTGAAAGATGTGATAATGATCAATCGTTTTTAAAAATCATTTCTTTAATGAGGTATGCACAAGACATAAAAGACCAGAAGGAATTTTAACAATCTCTAAGGAATCTCACTCAGAAATCTGTAGATATCTTTTTTGCTGTCTCCTACTTTAAGGAAGCCCAAAGTGGAAATTATAAACAATAAATGATGAAGATGCTTTTTATGAGGAAAACTATGTGGCTCTTCAAACCATAGTCAAAGAAAAGGCCTTGGCTCCAGACCAGAAGATTGGTGGGCAAATGTATCTTTTTATATATTTCTACATGTTAAGTCAAAACAGCACAGATAAGGTATGTACATTTAATTTTCTAAAACCCTCTTCTCTTGTTTACCAGTTGCCAACAATCCCAGGCATGTAGGCTGCGGGCTTCTCCTGCCCAGCCCAGCCACGGGGAAGGAACCACAGGTGGAATGTTCTGCGTGGCGAAGGTGGACTAGCTCTCGGGTTCTGGCAGTCCTTTGTTTCCAGAGCTTTCTGAGTAACGGCCTCTGCCCTCTGCAGTCCAAGGCACTCACTATCCCCAGGAAGCCAGGGTACCAGGGTTCCCAGGGCCCACAAATTCAGTCCAGACTGTAGCTGACCACCCAAAGGCCAGGTGCCCCCACCCCCCAGGGAATTCTGGGATGAATTTTTCTTGGCCACCCCCACATCTCCAAAGTCTTGCCACAGAGCCAAATTCCATGTGCTTTCCTTTCCTGCCACCCTTGGTCACTGCCCCATGGTAATCTGTCCTGTGCTCTCGTCACCTTGTGCGTTTCTGTGAACCAATTTTTCACTGTGATTCTTTCCCTCAAATTTTCTACTTATGGAAGGAACCCAGATGCCATAGTCAACCAACTTCTCTGCATTTGGCCCCCTCGTCCGGTTGAGACTGGCTGACCCTGGACAACCCTCTCTACACAGGCATCTCAGAGGGAGGGCAGATATTCTCCCAGAGACCGTTTCAGGACCAGGTCACAGGCCCCAGACTGCTCACTCCCTGTGCTGACTCCAAACCAGTCACAGCAGACGCCAACTCCAATCCTTATTTTGGGGTGCGCTTATTCCTCTCCAACATGGCCCAAAATTATCGTGCTTCGACTTAGTCTGTGTCTCTTTTCAGTTTTGCCATCCTACCAGGTCACTTTATCATTCATCTGAATAATTCCTGGATTCTAAATTCCTTTTTCTGATGCCCTTATCTTCGCGGATCTTGTACTCCACTTCTATCCCTCTCCCCTTATCTACATTACAACTTTTACCCTTATTGCACCACTTTTTGACCCCAAGCTTCTATTATGCCATCTTTCTCATTAGTTCACTCCACTCTAATGACTACTTTTAGCAACTCGGTCATGGAGCAATGCAATGCAGAGCAACAGGGGACCCTCACACAGCAGCCCATGTGGCACCTCTGCCCTTCAGTGAAACACTGCCCGGCAAGACCCCAACCCAGCTCCCCAGCAAGCCTGAATGCAGGCCACTCCAGGACTCTACTGCTCAGACCCCTGACCCACTGCTTGAGGCAAACTTAAGCAGAGGTGCATGCCGGCTTGGATGGAAGCAGCCTGACGGCTGAGGTCTCAGGGGCTGGCCCTGCCCACCTTCCCTTTTCTGTCCCTCTGACTGGCCATGCCCCTCCACCACCTCACCTGGCTTTGCCCCCCCCCCCCAACTCAATCCAAATTCAGCAGCTGGAAGAAAGCCAACAAAACAGGAACAGCTGAAAATATGAGGGAGGCGAGGGAACTGGTGGCAACTGAGTCCCTGAACAAGACAGCCATGGTGTCCAGGAAGGGTAGGGCGGCAAAGGCAGATGGGAGAGGCTGGGAGGGCTCGGTGGTCAGGATTAGACCAAGAGTAGGTCAAACAGGAGTAAAGAAGAGAAGTGGAAATGCAGGCAGATGAGACTACATGCTTAGTGTAATTGCAGGATTCAAGAAGGCAGGGCATTATGTATCAGGTAACTAAAAGGGTGAAGATTAAAAAGCTAACTGTAACAGCAGGGTAGAAATCCCACCCTACTCCAGGAGATTTATATTTGAGCTGTAGGAAGCTGTATGTATGGGGTGTGTCTCTCAATCTGATTACAGACCATCTGAAAGGTTAGATTTAGGGAGATTTGGATTTAGGAGAGCTTACCCATTCACTTCTTGGTCAAGTACTGGCTGAGTATATACTCTGTGCCCTGCACCATGGTTAGCTGGTGAATGTTGACATCTGGAAGGGAGTGTCGAGACTATTTAAGCCACGACCATAATTTTGGAGATAAAGGATATGCAGACATAGAGGATTTGTCCAGGATGGCTGATTCAAAATAAGAACCAAGATTTCCTGGTCCCCAACTCACTCATACAAGAACCACCGCACACACTTCCTTAACAGTGCCCAGTTATCTCCCCACAGTCCTGTGACAGGTGTCCCACCCCAATTGGAACCCTTTGCGTCACAGGAAATTGGGATAGAAACTTAAAGTCCCATATTCACTAACTTACTTTTCACTCCGAAATTCATTCTCATATTGAAGATGATTTTACAACACACTTCCCAAAAAGTTCATTTAAAATAAGTATTAAAAATTTTATGGAGGGGCCGGCTGTAGCTTAATTGGTAGGATGCCGGTTTACCACATGGGAGGCCCCAGGTTCGGTTCCCGGGACCAGCTTGAGTGGACAGACCGCCTTGAGAAGACAAGCCGCCATGGGTGGGGCAAAGCCGCCACGGGCAGGGCAAAAGCCCCCCCGCGAGCAGGCAAGGTCGCTGCGCAGTGAGCTGACTCGGCGGGTCGCCGCAATGGGGGGAGACAAGCAGACACAGAAGAATGCAAAAAATGAACACAGCAAGAACAAGCAGAAGGGGGGGGGATATATAATAAAAAACAAAAACAAAAACAAAAAAACACTTTATGGAGACCAAGATCTTAAAGACTCTGCTATAAAACCATAACATACTTTCAAAAGTATTTAAAATGTTCTCAAATACTTAGATAGTTCCAACTGTTCTTCTCTATTGTGCAAGTCCTCACTTACTTAAATGCCCACCACCCTGTGATGTGAGCACAATTACTAAGCGCAGTGTGCGGCAGCAGCCCTGTGCATCCTTAAGTGAGTCGTCCGCAAGGGCCCGAGGCCTGAGCCACGTGGGAGGTGGCTCTGCTCCTAACATTCAGCTTCTCTGTGGCAGAATCATCTTCTTCATGGGAGAAGCTCAGCAAATACTCACTGCGTACCTCAATGTCCTTGAAAATATTACAACTTTCTAAGTGCAAAATGACAGGCCTCTGCAATTAGTAGATGACACTATTCACAGCTTCAAAACTGTTCCTAATTTAAAAATCTGCTTTCACCCAAAAGCAAGTTTAATGAACAAGGTAACCTGTTATTTTGAATAGCAATTATGCTAGTAGTAGCTGAGTTTTCAATGAGAATACCTTTTTAAGAGAACCAGAGAAACAACAATAAAAAAAGCCTTCTCCTTTTCATATACACTGTTCTTCAGAGTCATAAGAACATGACAACATCTTATTTTAATCTATTTACTTTGAGACTGGTAAAAATATCTTCCGAAATATTAAGGAAACAATGTTAAATTCAGAGGACATTTCTGAAGTTATGGAGAATATAGGAGGTAACTATTCCCTGGAAGTTGGAATCTCCAGATGTTGTGCTTTAAAGGCCACTGGAAAGTGGCATTAAGAAATCCAAGCTCTGTTCTAAAAGATGAGACACCACAGACTTAAGTGTTAAGAACAAAACAAGATGTGCCACAGCTTGTCTGCCCAGCACGAGGACACAGTTTACCCCTGGCCAGCCTTCGGCCATGCACCTGTGAGGCCTTGGGCCAGTCAACACCGTCTCAGCTTCTTCATCAATAAGTCAGGGCCTTCAAGTCTCTGTGATAACATATAGTTCCTTCTGCTTAATGCATTTTTTTTTTCATTTTTTCCATAACTATTTATTAAGCCAAATACAGTTTGTTCAGACATCATGGAGACCAAGACAACATCTTGGGGGCCAACTAAGTTAGTACAATAAATCATTCATTCTCTTCTAGAGTTCTCTCCTGCTTTTGAAGATTTTTTTTTAAATGTTTACTTTTATTTTATTTATTTATTTATTTTTAAATTTTTAATCAAAAAAATTTTTAGGATACATCGATTACATAAATGTTACACTTAACATATATTTAAAACATCGTCCAAGTAGTTATAGTGCCAAAGGAATTACACCTGCATTTTCCAATTACTTTTTAAAAAAGATTTCTTAGCAAATGTAAGGAGATTTTATAACTGTTACAAAGGCCAAGCAAGGATGAGGAAGAGCCCAGAACTAAGCGTTTTTCTGTTGCTATGTTCAGTACTGGTTTTTATTATTTCTAAACTTCACATGCATTAAAAGATTAAAAGTTATTTAACAAGTTGATGATCAAGTGCTAGACATGAAAATCCTCATAACATTCCTCATGAATTTAAATTTGATAAAAGAGAGGCCACAAAGGGCATTTTAAACATGCATCTTGGCAGGAATGAAAGCTGGGCTTGGAGAGTTTCTGCATGCTGGGCTGAGCTGTTTGGTAAGGGAGGACGCCACTTCCTGACCATGTCAGAGCACCTGTCTCGTCTGCCTCTCACCCCACCACTGACTCTCGTCCATCCCTCTCTCTCTCTCTAACACCCAGACTCAGGATTCTTCAACAGTGATGCCCTCTGTCACTCACTCAAGGCCCTCAACCTCATTCTCTACCCAGCCACTCCCTGGGAAAGCCCCTCACTCGCTGCCCCCCCCCCCACTCGGCTCTGGCTGATAGGAGTCCTGTGCCTCCACACTGCTGAGGCCCAGCTCACCCACTGTCACAGCCCAGGTCCCTGTCCATGGTCTGCGCTGGTGCATGTCTCTGCCTGCACCTTACATGGCACTGCGGAGTCTGCCTCCTCACACACTCCTTTTGGGCTAGACCCTTAGAGGGGAATGCTTGCGGGCTCAGCCTGAGCCCTGGCTCCTTATTCTGTCTCCCCATGGCTTAAAAATACTTTTATTTAGGGAGGTGAAACCCCTTTTCATGCCACACTCCAAAAAAAAAACCAAACATTACATATGGATTAAAAAGCAGAATATAAAATATCTCTAGAGGAATTAAAAGAAAATACAGAGACACATATAATCTTGGGGTGGAAAAGGCCATCTAAAATAAGACACATAAAGGATAACATGGCTACAAATTTGTTATATTCAAATAAAACTTTTTTTTAAAGATTTATTTTTATTTATTTATATATCCCCCCTTGCTGCTTGTTCTTGCTGTGTTCATTGCTTTTGCGTTCTTCTGTGTCTGCTTGTCTCCCCCTGCTGCGGCATCCTGCCGAGTCAGCTCAATGCGCGGCAGCTTGCCTGCTTGCGGCGGCTTGCCCTGCCTGCAGCGGCCTGCTTTCTTGGGGAGGCCTCGGGAACTGAACCCGGGGCCTCCCATGTGGTAAACCAGGGCTCTACCAATTAAGCCACAACCGGTTCCCTCAAATAGAACTTCTTTACCACAAAAGATCAAAAAAGACAAGTTAGAGACTGCAGAAAAAGACTTAGGATTAGCAATAAAGAGTTAACACCTAAACTAAAATAAAGAACTACAAGTCAACAGAAGAAAGGTCAAGCGACCAGACAGAAAAGGGGAGGAGGAATCGGGGGTACTCAGGGCAGGGCACGCAAGGCCGTGCAGAGTTGGACACTCACGCCCCCACCTGAGAGAAGGGCAGGCAAAGCGAAGCACAGGCTGCTCATGAATCGCAAGGAGAAGTGTGGCTCAGGTGAGCCACTTTAAAGAGCTATTTGGGGGGAACCGGCTGTGGCTCAATTGGTTGGGCTCTGGCTTACCACATGGGAGGCTCCGGGATCGGTTCCCGGGGCCTCCTGGAGAAGGCAAGCCACCACGCGGTGAGCTGACACAGCGGGATGACGCAGCAGGGGAGACAAGCAGACACGGAAAAATGCGGAGCTGATGAACACAGCAAGAACAAGCAGCAAGGGGGGGATATATAAATAAATAAATCTTTTTAAAAAATTTTTAAAAAGCTATTTGGCAAGATGCAGAAACAGTGAACACGCACATCTGACATAACTACGCAATTCCACTTGCAGCCGTCTACCTGCGGGTGCACAGGAGATGTTTAGTAAATGCTGTAACAAAAAGAATGAAAGCAGGCAAAATGTGGCTAATGAAAAAGCAAGAAGTAAATAGGTATAAATAGCACAACACCGTTTATAAAATTTTAAAACATGCTCACATACTTTAAATCATTTAAGGTTCTAAACACATGCAGCAAGGCTGTAAAAACACGAACAAAAAGGATACACACCAATTTCAGGAGAAAAACAAACTCTGGCAAAGGTGGGAGCAGAGGGATAGGGAAGGCCTATCCCTCTACAACATCTAATTTTTTTAAAAAATGATCTGAAACAAATAGGTGAACACCCTAAATCTATGATAAACACATGGGTATCTGTTACTATGTCTATATATCTATAAACTTTCATAATTTAAAGCTACAAAGTAAGACTGCAATTTAAAAAGCCATCGTGACTCATCATATCTTCTTGGGTAGTTTTGCTACAGCCCTTTCTGGAGCAGAGGATTACTCTAGATGGCCTCTAAGGAACCTTCCAGGCCTGTTGGCCTAAAAAGTACCCAAAAGTACAGACACCAAAAATGTGCCACAGGGTGGGGCTCTGCCTTTGTGAGCTGTTTGCAAGGCAGTGCTCATTATCAATCAACTCCGTGGTGTCTAACTTAATTCTATCAACACAATAGCAGAGAGTATGTACTTAACCATGTGAAATTGCTGGTGTTCAACTACTTTTGACCTACTAAAATGGCAATTCATATAGTTCAACCTATTAATTTATGTACATTTGGAAATCAATCTTTAAGACTTACAGTCAGTGAAAAACAGTCCGTAGGAAACATAAGGAAAATAAATAAGAATGTTTATCTGTCTATAGAGTTCATATCTTAAACATTATATGAACTAGAGTCAGAGATAAAATCTTTAATTGACAATTACACAGGCATTTTAGACGATCACCTATCTTTTGACTATTTATAAACCCATCAGAATAGTGAACCAGCCTGGCAGAAGACTGCATCTGCTAAATGAAGAAGATTCAGGAGGATACTTGGAAGGTGGCATTTTATGCAAGAAGGCAGGCCTCCTGTGCAGCCACGTCTCCTGCAGACGTGCCCTCCTGGGTGACCATGTCCCCTGGGCAGCCACACACCCTGCAGACGTGCCCTCCTGGATGACCATGTCCCCTGGGCAGCCACGCACCCTGCAGACATGCCCTCCTGGGTGACCATGTCCCCTGGGCAGCCAGGCACCCTGCAGACATGCCCTCCTGGGTGACCATGTCCCCTGGGCAGCCAGGCACCCTGCAGACGCGCCCTCCTGGGTGGCCGTGTCCCCTGGTTGGCCATCTTCCCTGCAGACGTGCCCTCCTGGGCGGCCGTGCCCCCTGGGCAACCACATCTCCTACAGACATGCCCCTGTGGGCTGCTCTGTTCCCTGGGTGGCTGTGTCCCCAGTGAAGGCTCCATAAATGCAGGAGCTATAACTGCAAATGTGTCACAGTGACTAGATACCAAGACTGTTCAGGAGGCTCTTAGGGCAAGTGGAAGGATTGAAGAAGGAAAAGAAAAACATTTTTACATGGACTCTTCTTTGATCCTTGCCTTTAGACATAAGACAGATTCTCCATGAACCAAAAAGAAAAGTCGTGGGCCGCCTGGCTCAAATCTTGACAAGGACGAGTGGCGATCGCCACCCTGCTGCAAGCAGGAGGCTCAGGACGGGGAAGGGGGCTCTGTCAACCTGAGGAGCATTTCACAGCTTTGGCTCAGAGGGACACACTGTGGAAAAACATGACTTTTTAATGTTTGTTGAGGTCTCTTTTTCTGGTTTTGGTCAAATTATTTTGGAAAAGGTCAACCTGTCTTAGCCATCGTAAAGTAAAATGCATTTCTGTCTAGAGTTGAGCAGGAATTTTTCAGAGGTCACAGTCACTGGTCATGTGGTGGAGTGGAAACAAATGAATGTTTGCCAGAGTCTTTTTCTGGGACATCTGTCTATTGAAACCAAGAATGGTTTTAGGTTTTAATAAAACAGTCTTGGGGAACCAGCTGTGGTTCAATTGGTAGGGCACTGGTTTACCACATGGGAGGCCCCGGGTTTGGTTCCCAGGGCCTCCTGGAGAAGGCAAGCCGCCGCAAGCAGGCAAGCCGCCGCGCGGTGAGCTGACTCAGTGGGATGCTGCAGCAGGGGGAGACAAGTAGACACAGAAAAACGCAAAGCAAAATGAACACAGTGAGAACAAGCAGCAGTGGGGGTGGGGGGGGGAGATATATAAATAAATAAAAATAAATCTTTTTTTAAAAAACCTCTGTTGTAATAGAATTGTAAGAATTTATTATTTCATGGAATATTATATTACAGATAATTACTGCTGAAATGTTTTGGGTTGGATATAAATACCCTTTGAAAACCGTGGAAAGAACTAGCTACTTGTGAAAAAGAAACAGAGATAACCTTCAAGTTGACTAGGAATAAGGCATAACAGTTGCACAGTGCTGGTTTACAGTCTCCTAAGAGAAACTACTCAGGAACAGGAATGATAAATCGTAAGAGCACACGCTCTCGGGGCAGAACAGGCAGGCACACTCTTCATCACCAGGCAGGCCTTAATCAAATCTCAACACAGTAATTTGCTTTTTAATTTTAAAACTCTCTAAGAAGCTCAAACTTCACTCAATTGACAGTAATTATCATTACTACATTTAATTTCCCTTTCAGTAGTTATAATTTTAGGAAATTTAAAAACCTATGCCCCCTACTAAACTTTTATTAACATGATCTGTGACCAAAACAAAACAAACCAAAAAAATAAAAAGCAAATAAGCCTACTATTTTGAGAACAGAAATGGATTATAAATTGATAGATACCAGATATATCTTAAGCTCATTCAATTGCTAATTTAGCAACTGTGGCATTGCTACTGAGATACCCATGCCAAATAAATGGAGAACTTATCGGAAATGTCAGCAGGTTACTGAGCTGGAAGGCGGCTATGACCTTCACTGGTATAAAAGGAGAACAGGAAGCACACTTCCTCAACTAAACACCGCTGCTGGGAGGCACTGCTCAGTGCACAGGTGACACCGGCCAGGTGCGATGGAGAGGGTCTCAGTGACGGCTCCTTGTGGCCTGAACAGTCCAATCATAGAGCTACAGAAATGGCTGAGGGCAAGGCTTGATACTGAACAAAACAGGAGTGAGGTTTCCTAAAATACCGTGATCTTTGCTGCATTTAAACTGTAATTGGTTACAATTAAACCTGCAGCTTTGTTCACTAATAGGTGAACGGAGTCCCTGCAAGCCTGTCTGGGAAATGTATGAGAGTCGCCTCAGGGAATGCATCTACCTGAAAAAATTCAGAGGCACTCTCCATAAAGGAGACTGATTTTAGATCCTAATCTAAGCAAAAGAAAATGGACAGAAAGGACACAGATGCCATTTTTGTGTTAATTTTTTCATGACACACCATGCATGATGCATGATGCATAGTGCCAAAATGTTTTCACTATGAGAACCCATCCGACACCACCTAGGATGACAGCCTCTAAAGGAACACGTACCAGGGCCGGCTCGATAGCCCAGTGGATAGGGCACCGGCATACCACATGGGAGGCCCCGGGTTCGGTTACCGGGGACCTCTCCTAGCGGGCAGACCGCCTTGAGAATGGCAAGCCGCCATGGGCGGGCCAGAGCCGCCGTGGGCAGGGCAAAAAACTGCCACGGACAGGGCAAAAGCCGCCACAG
>PVKH010037755.1:0-11415 GCA_004027955.1 Chaetophractus vellerosus | reverse complement strand
TTTAAAAAAAAAAAAAAAGACTGTTGCTAGTAAGATGCTGTAATTGGTTCTTAATAATGAAGGTCTTGATCCTGTGTGGTATTCTGAGGGGCCTAATGAATAAGAACCCCGAGCTTTCAAAGGGAGTGTGATATGATGATCTCTGTGCCATGCACTGTAATTAGAACTTCTCACTGAATCTTCAGCTGACCTATAAGGGATATTTCCTATCATGACCCTTGATAGACAAAGAAACTGAGGCCTATAAGGCTAAATAACTTCCTGAAATCACACAATCAGTAAGCAAATGAGTTTGATTGTAAACCCATGTCTTACTGATGCAAACCTCTATGCAATGCTGCCTTTCAAGGGAAAAGTACCTGCAGTGTTTTTAAGCCATTCCTCCCCTCTCCCAAACTAAAACACATGTAAACATGTACTTGCACACCCACAATAATCCCACTACCATCTCATTTGATGTTAGTCCCTTTGGTTTCTCCTTCTTTATCAGGGTAGGGGTCCCGGATATGGGATGGGTGCAGTAATTTGACGTTTCTCTGTATTCGCTGGTCGTATCCTGGAGCCGGCTGAGCTGGGTGAGCCCTGGATGAGCTGCTTGGAGTATGTGCCAAGCTCAGTGGTCATAGCCTTTGATGAAGAGAATGAACATCCATTTCTGGCCCCTGGCCTTTTTTCCTGCTTTGTTCTTTTCTATAGGAGTGGTAGATATGGAGACAAGAGGTTAAGTAGGCTGGCATTGAAGAAAGTTGAAGAAAGTCCCTCTATTATCCAAGGAATATAAGTCATGTCAGAAATTCACAAAGGGAAATATGAACAGAACTGGAGAGAATGCTAAGTAAGGCTCCTTATATTTTTCTAATCAGCTGTTAACAAAGCACAGTCCAGCAAACTTAAATGTTAGTATACCAACACTTCTGTGTCACAATAACATGATACATAGAGGAGGAAGAAAAAAAATGAAGATCAGTAACTTTACCATCTGTTCCCCCTTCATATTTAAGAAAATAATTAAACATTTGAACAGAATTATTAATCTTTATTAAGTATCCAATGTTTTCAGGCAAAAATAGGATAAAATATCAAATTACAAACTATCTCTAATTATATGGTTGATACACGATACAATGAATAAGGAATGTTTTCAACCAACTTAGAACACACAATACACTGGATAGACTTGTTAATAGGTAAATTATAATTAGGGGGGAAAGTACTATAGTAAAAATTTAAAAAAAAAAAAAAGTGACATCTTTTCCTAAAGCAGGAAAGAATTGTTCCCAGAGAGATTGACCAAGGACGATAAAGCATTCACCATCTGGACCACTGAAGCTTGCAGTGGCAGAAGGAAAGTCATATGAAGAATCTTGCCCTCTCTCTTATTAAAGCTATTCACTGGAAGTGAAGAATGTCACCCATGCTGACATTTCTTTGGCTAAAATATAACACGTGACTTTGCCTACATTTAAGAAAAGGTAAAGGAGTACAATCCTAATCCTACCATATACTTTGAAGAAGAAAGAGAACCTCACTTTTTTGGGAACATCCTCACCTGCTTGTTATAATCTATTTTTATACCATTTGATAGAATACAAGCTTTGGAGATGAAACTATCAAAATGATTGGTGCATAAGAAAGATGGATTGGTGCTAAAATAGTATAAATCATACTAATAATATTGAAAAATGTTAAACTATATACTCAATTGTTAGTAAATATATAGTCAAGAATTCTACCCGAAAATATTCCTGTGTCGGCATTTTTTTAACTTATTTTAACAGATTTCTAAAAAAGACAAGACTGAATGGAATAGAAATTGAAGCTTGCTCAACTATCACTTCTTGCCTCTCCTCCCTTTCCTCTCCATTTGCAGAACTTTGCAGAATGAAGGCAGTTCTGCTGATACACTCCAGATTCTCATTCGATGTGAGACCGTCACTGAAGATATTGTCAGTGGTCCTCCCAGGTCTCGGCTATTCTTGTTTAGGTCTAACCTTAGATAAGTTATAGGTGTGCCACTGTTTCTTCCCGATCAGGTCACTGCAGGCTCACCCGTTAGTTGTTCTAATTTAATTGAGTGATTTCTTTTTAAAATTTTAAAAGGTTTTACATTTTATTTTATTTCATTTTCTTTTAGTGCAAAAACCCAACATTTAATCACTGATTTGTCCTAACGATAAATTATCTTTCTTTTCTTTCTGCTGAAGAATGTTAGTTTAGTATGTTTAAACGGAATCATCTAGCTATTTTGGCAAAGAACAACCATCATTACCTAGTCTTTATTTATTTATTATTATTTTTTGGCTTTTTGTCCCTTGGTTTTCCCATGAACATTTCAGTCACCTGGTTTCTGCGATGCAGTTAAGTGATTCACACTGAGGCACTGCAAGATCTTTTATAACACACTTCACATTGAGATGATTGAAAAACTTTCTGTCTTTAATTTCATGAAGGAGTAACCATGCGTCTATGTGAAATTGTGGAAGATGAGGTTGTAGAGTTCTCTTTCTCTCATCCCAAGGATGCCTTCCTTGCCTGGGGCATAGTAACAGTGGGAACATTTAAAAGGTTGATTTAGCTGGGGTTGAAAAACAGCAAAATTTACATTTCACCAAATAGTTTCACCGCATGACATTTAGTCATCATGTCTCTTTAGGCTCTTCTTGTTGTGACAGTTTCTTCACCTTCCCTTGATTCTGATGGCCTTGACAGTGTTGAGGATTATCTGTCAGGTGTTTCATAGAATGTATCTCAACTGGGATTTGCTAATTTTTTACTCATGACTGCAGTTATGGGCTTTGGGGAAGGAGACCACAGAAATAAAGTGCCATCTTCATCACATCTTACCAAAGGTACATACTATCAACATGGCATAGCTGTTGATGTTGACCTTGATCACCTGTGTTTTTTAGGTTTCTTCATTGTAAAGTTCTTCTTTTTCTTTCTTTCTATATTGTATTCTTTAGTAGAAAGTCCCTATGTGCAGCCACACCAAAAGGGTGGGGATTTAGGCTTCACCTCCTTAAGAATAGATTACCTACATAAGTTATTTGGGGTTCTGTTCAGGAAATTTCTTATCCCCCCCGTCCCGCCCAATTATTTAGTCAATCATTTATATCAGTATGGACTCATGTATATTTATTTTATACATTGGGTTATATATTTTTTTGTTCTAATTATTCTAGCTTTGGCTTTAAGGTGCCCTTACAGTTGGCTCCTGTATGCCTTTGACATACCTCATCATTGTTTTGTTTTGTTTTGATTTTTTTTTTCTTTTCTTTTTGATCACTTTCTCACTTTCTGGCACCACAACAAGATGCTCCAGGCTTATCTTGTGTATTTTCTCCCCCAATTATATATTCCACCTTTTCTCCAAGGAGAAATATCTGGGAATGATAGTAGTAACCAGGATCTGGGCACTCGCCATGCTCCACTTCAACAATTTTGATGTGATGTCTTCCATCTTCTGTTTAAATTTCGTTTTAATTTTAGTTGACCATTAAGAATATGTTTCTCCAATTCAATAGGAAGTCATATTTTGTTTTATTTTTATTTATATTCTTTGTGAACTTTAGATTTTGCTTCTGGATGATTTGCTTTATCTCCTAGTACTCTAGTATCAGGTTGATTTGACTGTTAAAAAAAAAAAAAGGTTGTAATTTTTTTTTCTCATTCCTGTCCCCTCTTTCAGATTCTTGGGATTAGTGAGAAGGAAGATTTCACAAAAGATAGGGCACACCAGGAACTTGGAGGGGACTGTTATCATGTCTCCTCCTTAGTTTCTTAGAGAATTATTCCTCAAACCTCAGAGAGGGAAGGAGTGTCACAGTACCTGTTCATACCCTTATCTAAAGGTAAAAGTAGTCAATTGGTGCCACTCTGAGCTGCCTAAACCAGCCCACCCATCACAAGTCTCCTCTGCCTCGTGGGGTTGCAGGCCCTGAAATGAGGATGCAAAGAGATGGAAGGACAGGATATTCAGCCTCCTTTGAAGGAGAAGGGCCATTCTTTGCTCCCTTAAGCATCTTCCTGCTGCATTACTGGCCAACATCTTGCAGGGGACATCAAGGCCCATCCCCATGTCCTCCTCAGTTTTCCTTGTCTAAGATATTTCTCTTGGCTTTGGAGAAACAGTTATACAATTATTGTTGGAACCCACAACTACGGAGAGTCCATCATTCAAAAGAAGGTGTCACTGAGAATTCCAGGGAAAGAGCCTTGGAAGTCGAGAAGGCCAGAGAGTCAGCCTGCAGTGTTCCAAGTGAGAAAGTCAATGTTTTACAGGCTGTGTTAGTCAGCCAAAGGGCTGCTGATGCAAAATACCAATAATCAGTTGGGTTTTATAAAAGGGTATTTATTTGGGGTAGAAGCTTACAGTTACCAGGCTGTAAAGCAGAAGTTTCTTCCTTCACCAGAGTCTTTTGCCACGTGTTGGAGCAAGATAGCTGCTGACTTTTGCCAGGGTTCAGGTTTCTTGAGTTCCTCTCTTCCTGGTTCTCCATTTCTCTCCAGGCTCAGCGCCTCTGTTTCCTCCACAAGGCCAGCTGTAGACTATCAGGTGAACAGCTTGTCTCTTCCTGATGCCTTCTCTCCTTCCTCATGACCAAGCTCCTCCATGTGCTGGCTTCCCCAGGCTCCAGCATTAAAACTCCAACATTAAAACTCCAACTAACTTCTCTGCTCTGCCATGTAGTTTTATCTCCCAGTCCCTGCCCACCAAGGGGGCGGGGAGTCAATGTCTTACTAACATGGCCCAATCAAAGCCCTAATTATAACAATCATGCCCAGATGAACAGACCACTTTACAAGCATAATCCAATATCTTTTTTTTTTAATTCATAACTGTATCAAACTGTTACACGGGCCTTCCCTCCATTAGGCTTTCACCATTGCATGACTAAGTGTGGGGGAGCATGTAGCTTTCATTGTTTGGGGACAAAAATGTAGTAAAAAATATATTTAAAATTACCTTCAAACATTTGTGTATCATGTATGTTGAGTTTGGGGGCCATGAGTTTATGCAGAAGACAGAAAGAAAATTGGTATTAAAAAGAAAGAAAAGATTTTCTTTCAATAGTGTTTCTATTACATTTTTATTTGCAGAATATTTCAAACTGCTGCTTTAGTGAGAGAATGAATGCTGGAAGAGAGATATTAATATAGATACTGCTTTTTGTAGAAATAAAGTTTTTATTGGCATTTTAAAAACTTTTATTAATATCATTTTAAGTAATTGGCATAGGCCCCAATCCTGGAAAGGAGCAAATAATCCTGTTTTCTTTAAAAACTCTATTTGGAAAAACCAAAAGAGAATGAGTCACAGAAACTCAACATAGGGGAGGTTATTATTGGGCAACCCACTGACCTTGGTGATGTTTTTCCCCCAAAGGAACTAGTTTCTTCTTATCTCTGAATATAATCTGATTAGCTCTGATCATTTAATTCAGCTGACTAATGCATAGCAAACCACAAGCAATCAGTAAAAGGAGAACATAGCATGAGTTTTTACTAAATATATCTGTTCCCTATGTAAACTCTTCTAAAATAATGCAGTAGTGAATGTTCAGGTCCAAGGAAATATTTATGGAATTCTGCCAGTGGTCAAACAGAAAGACCTGGCCTAGTTGTCAAGAGACTTCTATTCAAGTCCATCAAATAGCAAGTTACTCTGAAGAAGTCATTTGAGAACATGATCTTTTCATCTATCTATTAAAAGAGGCTGTTGGACTAGAGAAAAGGAACTTTTTTTTTCCTTTCTTGAACTGAGTGCCTTGAGAAATGACCATCAAACAAAATGCATTTATTACGTTTTGGTTAGTTAATTTTCTCATTTTAAGCTCCCAGTGATAGGTAAATGTAACTTAACTCTCAACTAGAATTTCTTATCAGCGTGAGATGGATTGTATTCACAAATGGAGTTGCTTTAATTCCAGCTGAGTGTAAGAAAAACAATGAGCTACTTTATTTCATCTGTGCAGATTTTTTTCATTATTAAAATTTATTAATCCATGAAATCTGTTTGAAATGTGCAAATGTTTTCTGTTAGACTTGTTATATTAAAACTTGTTCTTGTGCCACAGATTAGAAAATCAGTGAAATGAATGGTCTCTGAGGTCTATTCTTACTCTAATATTCACTGATAAATGCTCTTGTAGCTTCTGTCAATAACTGTGAAAATTCCAAGATGTAACCAGACTTGGAAGCTAACAAGTTAGTCGGCCATGGTTTTATGGATGCTAACAAAAGACGTGAGATTCCTGGGTCAGAGACAAAGGAAAGTGTTTTTACTCATAGCAATAGAAATAGACAGAATATCAGCATTTATGCCACTTCCCATAGCTCTAATTCCTACAGAGAAACATGATAAGGGCCAGAATATGCCTATGTAAATAATGGCATGAGTACATTAGAGGAACCATGAGATTAGAAAGACTGATTGTTTATATATAATGGACAATAAGCATGCCTGCCCCTTTGCTTTAGATGGAGATATTATATGTATCCTTCAAATCTGTAATAAAATCTATTCTTTGCTATGGAGGAAGACACTACCTCTGTCTTCCCAGGTTGCTTGCTATACAACCATTCTTGAAAAGGTAGTCAAGAAATAAAGCCTGTCAGTGCCTCTGCTCATAAGACGTGAGAAACAAGAGATTCCTGGTGGGTTGTCTCCAAAAAGCATACTTATTAATAAATATAGTTTACATTGGCAAGTTTCGTTTTTTTATCGACATAGGAAATACATTATTTTTGTCATTGGGGAAATGTAGTAAATGATGTATTTATCACCTACTTTGTGCCAGCTTCTTTGCTGCTTGCTGGAGGTGCAATGGTAAGAGCAAGATGGACAAACTAATGAGGTAAAAAAGAAGTTAAAATCATTTTTTCAGGTTTATTTCTTCCTGCCTGCCTGCCTTCCTTCCTTCCCTCTTTTTATCCATCCATTTTTAATTATTTATGGAAAGCCTCCTATATGCCCATCACTACTGTAGGAGCTAAAGTCATAAAAGTAATTAGAGAAAGTACCTCCCTTCATGGAGCTTAAATTCTGTTAATTAGCTTTCATGCTAGTGATGCCACAGAATTATGGGGTTACAGAAAAGACTCTACCTAGGCAGCCATAAAATATTCCTTAATGCCCTCCACTGGCTTTGAGAACAGAAGAACAGTTATTACATCCTAAACTCTGGTGGTGGCCCAAGAGACAAGGGAATTTTCCCATCTGCCTGGAACAGAGGGCTTGTTGTTAGGAACATATGCATCAAATTGGTACTGCTTAGAGTTTGGGGAAGAATTGTACAAATCATACGAGATGCAATTTCTTTGGAAGCCCCAGCTTACATTAAAAGATAAAACAGTAAGATTTACAATCTGAGACCAGAATAATACATAACAAATTGCAGCTCTGTTTGGGAAGCTCCCTAGGTACCATTCCTACGGATTCCAAGTGCTTAATTGAAATTTCTTTTGGGACAGTGGTAATCATTCACTTAAGCATTATATTTATATTTGTGCATGAAGGAAAGAAGTCAAAGGGCTAATAGAATGAATGAGCAGAATGGCTGCTTTTCAGCTGCAGGCCCTGACGAGCCGGCAATTCTCCCAGGAGCGCTTATCCTGGAGACAGCTTGCTTAGGTTGTCCTCCAGAGACTGTGGGAGGAGGACAGAGAAGTGACTGACAGCTGTTTCTTCCTAGACTGAGACAGAATACATGATCCCAGTGCAGCCTGTTTAATCAGACTATTTTCAGGTTATAGGATTTAAAAATCTCAAGATGGAAAGGTATTCTGGTGTAGATTTATTCTTAGAAAAGATAATTTTTTTTACCCTGATATTTAACATAGCGTGTTTTAATCCCAGGGGATCTATGCCTTCAAGATTTTCAAAGCAAAGTTAGTGAGTAACAATTATTCTGGAGATATTTTAGCCACTAACATTTGTGGTGGAATCAAAATATAAGTCATGCTGTTACAATCTTTTTGACTTCCTTGCATAGCAAGATGTCCCACCTCTTTTCAAATCACAATACAAGAGTAGTGGGTTACTTTCAACTAGTTTACTCCACACTCTGTAAGTCTTAAGTGTTGACCCTCTTCTTGTTTCTGGTTTTCACAGATGAAATTTTTATCTACAGATAGAGAAATATTTATATGCAACTGCTTTATCATTTTTAACAGCTTTATTGAAATTATAGTTTATATAACATAAATTCCCCCATCTTAAATGAACAATTCAATGAATTCAGTAAATTTACAGACTTGAGCACTTTGTAAATAAAGCATTTTTTTTTTAATTTGGGTTGTTGTAATAGGATTTGTTGACTGACAGTTTTCTGATGCTAACATATAGGAGATATTATTTCTGTGATGTTTTGCTGAGAGCAGTACCCACACTGAAAATCAATATTGTATATTAGATATTGACTAGTTAACTCTTTATGCCAAAATATTTCTTTGAAGACACTTGTATTTTTTTTCAAGGTTTTGTTTGCTTTTTTTTTTTTTTAAGTACAAATAATCAGAGGTCTAACATCTGACATAACAGAATGGCGTTGAGTTGGACTGGTAAGGATTTTAATAAAAATATAAATGTCAGCACCTGGCCCTGCAACAGCACTTAGTGTAGGGTAGTGAAAATGTCTCTGAAGTCACCAAATTCTAAGTTTGAGACCCTGCCCTTCTACTGACCAGTTTCATGACCTTTAGTTGGTCACTTAATTTCTCTGGTCCTCATTTGTTTAATTAAAAATAGATCTCACTACATGGTAGTTGTCATTATCATGTTCAAAAGTCTAAAGACCTGTTTTAGTTGGACTGCATTTTTTTTAATTGCCATTTTTGCTATCGTTTCTGAATAAGACGATATCACCTAAAAGCCGTATTTCAGGCTTCTACCTTGTTGGATGGTGGAAATCTACTGGAGCTGAATAGCAGCTGCATTTTTTAAGGGATTGCGCTCTCTAGTTTTCCACGGTCTCTACCACCCTCTATTGCCTTTTACTCTGGCTGACTTAGCTCCCTTATGTTAACTGCCTTCTATAAGGCATTTGAATTTGTAAAATGTGATCTAATACAAAATTGTGTGACCTAGGTGAAACTTTTATCTTTTTCAAGCAAGCAGATAATTATTCAAAACTTATGAGCAAGAATAAATTGAATCTCTACTTTCAATTGTTCTTCAACCTATTTTACATAGAGGATTCTGCCATATAATCTGCTCCCTTTTTAAAGACATTTATATATAAAATGAATTTTCCACAATAATCATTTGCCATTGCATCCTTTACTCCCTGTAGCCTTTTGGCTTACATGATTTTAGGCTTCTGTAGTGAATGGTCTTCATAGTAGCAACATAAGAGAAAAAAGACGATGGTACAATTTTCGTTTTAAATTGGGCAATCTTTTTTTTTAAGAGTTGTAGATAATCATGTCTTTGTTAGGATGTGTAGTCAAAGTTTGACAAATGTCATGGTTGTCAGAGTCAGCATTAATACAAAATAATAAGTTATTTAATATAGGATTCAACTTTATCATTTTTTTTACAAGTAAGCTGTCTATCACCAAGTTCTGAAGTGGATTTCTTTAAAGTATCCCTGTCTCTAGAGAAAAAGGGGAAAAGGCAGTGTGTCCCTGGACAGGATCTATGACTCATTATGTCAATCAAACCCCACTTCAGAAGGGAATAAAGAGATTTGTATCTCAAAGCTGTGCATAACGACTCCTCCGCTTTTCATTTCATATTTATGAGCGGTTTACTTTGAAGTGTTTATCAGCCAATGTGCAGAAACATGAGGGAGCCTTGCCTGCAACCACGCTCAGGCGTCTAATCTGTGAAACGCTTGCTGAGCGGACTAGCTCATCAGCGCATGCCATGCAAAAATAAATACATAAATAAACTTTTTTGTTATTTGAGGCTTTGGAGCCATGTCTTTATATGAACTATAAAAAAGGAACAAATGATGCTGAACATTTTGAAATCTGTGTAACGTGGGAAACTTGGCTCTGTGATATGCAAAAAAAAAAAAAAACCCAGAAGGGGTGGGGCCAGATAATTTCTTGTTCGAAATAAGACCTGGTGGGATGCAGAGAAATTAAAATAAATAAATAAATAAAAACAAGCCATGAATGTTTGCATATACTTCTCCATGGTCTAAAGCTTTGGGTCATTCCAGACTACCATATGATGGCAGTGAACAGTATAAGTTGTTTGTTTTTTTTTTAAATAATTTTTTTTTAAAAAACCTGCTGTTTTGAAGATGTAATTCCCAGAATGCTTGCCAAGATGGCGTTGCCAAGATTTTAAAATTGCTAAACCAACAGAAAGAGGTTTTACATTTTTTATCTTACTATCCCATGCATATTTTAAGATAAATGAAGCAGGCAGAAGGAAAAATCAGGGAAGATGAAGAAGTGGAAGCATATAATAAAATAAAGTAAGCATTAATGATGAATGAAATTGGTCTACTTTGTTTTTAATCTGCCGTGTATCTTCACTTAATTAATCCTACAGATATTTATTGAGCACTTACTATACTAGCTCTGTGGTTTACAATGGTGAAGAACAGCCAGAGCTACCAAGGAGGATGTGAGATGGGGAAGGGAGGCTGACTAGACAATAGGTCAATCAATGTTAATGTCATTTGGCAGGTCCTTACTGTGACCAAGGGAAGCTCATTTCCCTACTTCTTTACATTGGATGCCATAAGCCTGTGCTCACTTCTCACTTATTTACAGCAAAAGGGTTTTAGATAAATAAGCGGAGTTCTCTGTGATAATCTAAACATTGTTATTCCATTTTTTTTAGCAGTTTTGCTTTTTTCCCTATAGATTATCTAATGAACCTCCCTCCACCCTCACCCTTCAGTATGCTAATTGGGAAAAGAGGCTCTGTGACTAGTTTGTCACTAGAAATAATATATAATCACAGAATTTTAAAGCTGAAAGTTTTTAGTATTGTGTGTTAGACAGCATGCAGGCTTTGGAGACAAAAAGAGCAGTGTTTAAATTGAGACTGCTTTAACTGCTCTCTTTGTGGCCATGGGAGTGTTATTTCACCTTCCTCACATATTTATTCTGAGGATTAAATGAGATGATGCATGGAAAGTGTTTAACCCAAGTTTTGACGCATAGAACACAACTAGTAAATATTAAGGCACAGATGTTTGTTGAATGAATGAATGAAGCCAACCCTTCTCCTCTTGTCCTATTATTTTCAGAAGAACCCAGGGACTCAGGAGATCAATGAGGTTAAGGTGCTTACCCAAGTCCATGGGTTTACTATCCTGAATTGGGTTTACTGCAGGACAAAGGAATATAGTTACCTGTCCTCTGTCTGCCTCCCACCCCTGCCAATGTGGATGGAAATGAAAATAAATGTATCAGGAATATGATATGATAGTGGAATTGCATATGCATATT
>PVKH010037754.1:0-11415 GCA_004027955.1 Chaetophractus vellerosus | reverse complement strand
GTGCGGCTTTCCCCGCTTGTGGGTGGCTTCTGCTTCCATTCACGGGCCGGCTTTCAGTTTGCGGGTGGCTGGCTGCGCTCCATTCGCGGGCAACCTGCCCTGCCCGTGGCGGCTTTTTGCCCTGTCCGTGGCAGCTTTTTGCCCTGCCCACGGCGGCTCTGGCCCGCCAATGGCGGCTTGCCATTCTCAAGGCGGTCTGCCCGCTAGGAGAGGTCCCCGGGAACCGAACCTGGGGCCTCCCATGTGGTATGCCGGTGCCCTATCCACTGGGCTATCGAGCCGGCCCCGCTGCTATTTCTGGAGTAGGTTCCTGAGCTCTGGCCTAGTCAACTGGTAGAGATGCAAAGGAAGATATTCAATCTCTATGATCTAAAATTCAACCACAATTGACCTCTTACACTTCTCAGCCAAATGAGAGCAAATAAAGCCAGATAAGAAATCAAGAAGTCTTTTTAAGTATTAGTTATTTTCAGATGGGAAGAGCTGTTTCCTCACATTCTTCTATTTTCAATGTGAGTCCAAGGGAAGACCATGGCTTGAAATGCGGGGATCCTGGATTCTAATCTCAGCTCTGACAGTAAGTAGCTACAGGACTTTGTTCACTTAGCCATTTGGGCCTCCAATTTTCTTCTCTGTAAAGAAAAGCCTGAACAAGCTGTATGATTCTCAAATAGGAACAAACTGGCACACCCAATAACTCCTAAAGGGCCTTTGAGAAACTCCTAAAGCATGATTTAAAACCAGGACCCTGAACAATTTTGTATAGTGAACAATGTTGTCTCCTAGGTGAATTCAGTGACAAGCTCAGATTTTAAGATCTATAAGATAGTATGGAAAAGAAAGTGCTTTATCTATACTAGAGTAAGGATTCTCAATAGAGCCAAAAATGTACAATTCTGTTTGTTTGGCTTTTTTCTGTTTTTGTGTACATTTTTTTATATACAATTCTAGATACTTATTTTATGAGTAAGCATTTTTTTTCTAGTAGCCTAAGAAGCAAATTACTGAGATTTAGTATTTATAAATAAAAACCAGCATTCCCTTGGGTCTGAGGACTCTAATTCAGTGTTCCATTGACTCTAACTGCCCTATCATGCTGGGTCAGGAAGATAAGAGAGGCTCTGACCACGTGTATGCAAAGGCAGACAATTGGAAGTCCCACAAGCTTCAGGAAGGATATGTGATTATTAGGGGAGTGGTATCCATGGTGTTTTGACTTGGTCACAAATTTTCAATCATTGTTATTTTGCTTTTAATTATATATTACTGCTGCAGCTTTAGTTCCATCATTATCATTTGATACTGTTTAACCTCACAATGTAAACAGAACCACATTTGTATCAGCAATACTTTTGGCCAATAATTTTCTAGTAACAGGTTTTAAGATACATAGGCATTATGCTCAAATAGAAAGCACCTACATCCCCCCTATTAACGTTACAGACACTGCTGTCTCTTTTTTTTTTTTAATTAATTAATTTATTTAAGCTGTCTCTTCTTAATCTGCTTTGTACAGTGACACTTCATTGGTATCACAAAATTCTTTTTTTACTGGAAAGTAGGAAAGGGCAGGACAGATGGGCTCCTATGTCTTCCGCCCTACTCAAATGGGCCAAGATCATAATAAAGTGTGGGGTGCATTCGTCCTCAAGAGGCACTGTCTAATACCAAAGCCACTAGCCACACATGGTTATCAACTTAAAATTAGCTGAATTTTTCATTTTATTTGATTTTATTTGGCCATGCTACTCACATTTCAAGTGCTCAGTGGACTGCAAAAAAAGGAGAACATTTCCATCATTGCAGAAAGTTTTATTAGACAGCACGGCCCTAGAGGACACTAGAAACACAGGACTCACAGGCTTTAGTCCTCTCTCTCACCTTATCCAGTTGACCTGATTTGTTATATTTCTCTTCTGCAAAGACCAGCTCCATCTCACTCATGTCATTGTTGAGGATGAAACAAACTTTAGATTTGTAGAAATCTGGGTCATCTGTTTCAAAGTACTGAGGCAACAGAAAGACACAGAACAGAACATGAATGTTCTTGCCCAGAAATGAAATTTGTAACTGCTTATAACCATTTATCCCTTCAACCTTAAGAATAATAAGTTCGGCCAGGACACCTAGTTGGGAGTTGACGATGGGCAATGGCTATGCAGGGGAATCCAGAGAGCCTGCAGCTGCAGGCAGGATAATCTCTTCCATTGTATCCATGCGATATAAGCTCCCTCTCACTTGGTGGTGGAGGGGACACCACCATTCAAGACTCCTTGGGATTGAGGGAAGAACTAGGGACTTGTATGGGAGAGAGGGTCGTCTACAGCCTGAACTGTGATCTATGCTTGATGGCAAAGCCCCAAAATGTGTATATCTATCAGAGGCGTTATGCCACACTGAGGGATGTGTATGTGGGGGGTTGTAGGAGGGCTAGGGGGGTGGCATATGGGTACTCCTGGAATCTCTGTGTAACATTTATGTAATGAATGTATCCTAAAAATATATATAGATATATAAAAAATAAATTAAAATTTTAAATAAAAAAAAAGAAAGAAAGAAAAAAAAAGATTAATAAGGTCGGGGTGGAGAGGTTCTAGAGCTAATGGCCAGGGGCCTTAAATGAATACCTAAAATGTTACCTTGTAATGCATACGTAGTCCTATGATTTGGGCCAGAAAAGAACGGGTAAAGCGAGCTCGGACCAACTGCTTATAGGCTCCTCCTAGAGAAGACTCATAGAGACACTTGCCCACCAGCCGCCCTGCAAACTCATACATCTTCAGTCGCAGATGAGCAGGGCGATTAGGGTTGGGATGCACCTGTCAAAGAGAGAGGCTGAAAGTTCCTGGGCTATTTTTTTTTCAAGTCCAAACCTTCCCCTCAACCCCATCCCAAGAGAGCAAGAACTTCAGTATACATATCCAAGAGCCCATACAAATGGCATTAGTCTTTTGGTAACAACAATTGAATAATTCAAAATGGCTGGAGGATAAAAGGCAAAGATAGATTTACATAAGTTGAAGAATCTTATACTTAAGGTTTTAGAGCTGAACACTCTTGTCCCTGGATGAGTATGGAAGTTAAGATCAGTGGACAATGTGGTGCCTTTTGTCTAAATTAGAGCTTCTCAACCAAAGCCTACTTCTCTACTCCTTACACCTTTCTTTATTCAAAGATAAGGTATGATTTGAGAAAGTGGCTTAATTATTATAATAATTAGTGGAGTAGACAATGCATTATAATGATTTTCAGTCAAATAATATTCATCTGAAATAATGAAGGCAAAGAGGACGGAGGAAACCTGATTGTACATATCAATATTAAGAATGGGACAGAGGGAAGCGGCTGTGGCTCAATTGGTTGGACACCCATTTACCATATGGGAGGCCCTGGGTTCGATTCCCGGGGCCTCCTGGTGAAGGCAAGCTGGCCCATGCGGCACGGCAAGCTGACGCTGCAAGATGACACAACAAAGGGAGACAAGCAGACACAGAAAAACGCAAAGCAAATGGACACAGCAAGCACAAGCAACAAGGGGGGTGGGGATAAATAAATAAAAAAATAAATCTTTAAAAAAAAAGAATGGGACAGAGATTATCAGACTCCCAGGACAGTATCATAACCTCAAACCCCTGTTATTATATTCTTTATAACATAATCCCCATTTTCCACCCCACCCATGGGGAAGTCACAGACTCACTAATGCTTGGTTGTTGTCACTGAATCGGGTGAAGAGCTGATTGGTGGTATCAAATAGTGCCTTGCAGACTAGTTCAAACCATTCCCGGCGAGGTCCTCCCCAGTCCAGAGCTGAAAAGTACAATAAAGATAAAAACTGACTTGGCTTATGTTCTCTTATCTCTTCTGTTCACTTATCCATCATTTTACACTCTCCATATTCCTCCATCCCAATTCAACTAAAATGTAGACTTTTTTTGAAATCCCACCACTTTCAGAAGGATTAAAGGTATTCTGATCACTAAGCTAGGTTCCCTAGTGTGGAAACACAGAAGAAGGGAGATCCCTGGAAATGGATATTCCTCTTGGTTCTACAAAGGTTAATTTCCCCTTTTGGTTCTTAGAGCTCTCCCTCCAAGTCCCTGTATGTCTGTGCTCTACAAGCTAAACAAAGCCATACGGCTGGTAAACATTACCCTTTTTTTCTTGACTCATGTCTGTTTTTCCCTAGGTAAAATAATTGTTGTGTGCACATCTATGTGTTTGATGATAAGGGAGCAGGTGAGAAGGGAGAGGAGAATTTTAAAAGATGAACATGAAATTTCAAAATTGACCTTCTTCATCCTGGAAAACAACTTCAAAGTTCTTGCTCCAGTCTGAGATGGAGAAATTCCGAGTGGCTTTCAAAGACTGGAAAGCAGTGAAAGGAAGGAAACCATGAGAACACTGGAATCTCTTGGGTGTTAAAGACAAAAATACCAGAGGCATTGCCATTGTCTGTTTAACTAACCATCAGTAGTTGGAGGAAATATATTAATATATTGAACAGAAATAAACTTAATACCATCTTACATTTATAATGCACCTATCTCCAGAAGAAACTTCAGAAACTTAAAATCTGATTCATCTTTACACCACTACTGTGTTGGAAATTGAAGCTATTTTTTACAATCCCCTTTTTATTAATGAGAAAACTCTTGCAAAATGCAAGTAAAAATTACTCAAGGCAGTAATCGTGTAAGCAGGAGAACCAAGGAGGCTTGTTTTCAATACAGTACTGTCTATCCACTAGACATCTTTATCCACAAGGCTAGGTTCAGACAGGGAACCATGCCACATGGAGAATGTGGCTGAGCAAAGGGGTTTCCAGTCACACCTGCCAGAGCCAAACATCACAAACACTTTCTGGACAGGGACCAAGCCTTCTCATTCTTGGGGAATATATGAACTATGCCAGTATCTGTGTAGTCGAGACAGACACACACATCAGGTGTTCCTCTTCTAGAGTGACAACAAAAAATAATTTCCTTTTAACCCACAAGGAACTCTTCTATTCCAGGGACTCAATAACAAGAGCTTCTTCTGTAACAACTACTTATACCTGCCCTACATAGGAGTTCCATGAAATTTCTCAGGAACTAGAGTTCAGTACAGATTTTAAAGTCACTGTGTTAACTAGTCTCTCCGCTTGTAACATACCTCCAACAAATCGGCTCCAAACTTAGCACAATCAAGCAAACAGAAGAATAGCCTTTTATAGATACATTTAAAGAAAAGAGAAACCTAGGTTTTTTTTTTTTTAAAAGATAAGCAGAAGAATATAACTGAATGCTGAAGAGTTTCTTAGAAAACTTTCACAAGTGCTGACAGAGATGAAACTTTACGCACCGATTCTAACAAGGCGTGTCTGCTGACCTTCAGGGTGACTTTGGAATGTGGTCTTTTCATATGCACCTGCCGAAGTTCTCGATGGAAAAAGTTCACCTTGTCCTGAAAGGTCTCAGAGCCTCCTGAGGAGTAGCAACATCCATCATAATTATGGCCTCACTCTGAGACATCTGTGGACACCTGCCCTCTACACCCGCACGCACCCAGAATGGCTGAGATCCCTGCTTTCCACATCACAATCCCTGCCCAACCTTACCTATGTTCTTATGGAGGGAGCGGATAAAAGTGGCTGCTAGAATGTTCCTCTCCTTACAGCTGAGCTCCACAGGAGGTTGGATGCCATCATCTACCACCAGTGTAAGGAGCTTATGGACAGGGTCAGGGCCAAGGTATGAAAACTAGCAGAGAGAGGAAAAACAGAGGTGATCTATAAATCCCTCAAACCCAGCAAAAACCCTGCACAACCCTACTACCACTAAAAACATGATAAGCCTGTTTCTTAGAACCATTCTTTACCAGAAGCAGATTGCTTTATTTTTCATCTCAGTGCTCTATGATTCAAATTTTATTTTAAATTCTTTGGGTTGCAAAGACTGCACTTAGTTAGTGTTATGGATTGAATCATGTTCCTGGCATGTCCCATGACATGTTCAAGCCCTAACCTCCAGTCCAGTGTATATGTAATCATTTGTAAAGAGGATCCTCAAAGATCCTGTTAAGATGAGGCCACTCTGAATGAGGGTGGGCCTTAATCCAAAATGACTGGAGTCCTTAGAAGCAGAGGCAATTTGGACACAGTAGGAGGAGTGAGGAGAAGACAGAGGAGACAGATCACCGTGTGACAGAGGCAGAGACTGAGTTATGGATCGCTGGCAAGCTACCACCAGAACATTACATACTTCAGAGAGAGCATGAGCCTGCTGACACCCTGACTTTGGACTTTTAATAAATTCCTGTTGTTTAAGCCAACCAGCCTGTGGTATCTGTTACAGCAGACTTGGCAACCTAAGAAAGTTTTGACCACAAGCAACACTATAGACCTTCCCACATAAAGTATAAGGGTAAAAAAATTAAGAAGATACAAAATAGCAAGAAATGACCACTTAAAAAGGTTGGACAAACTGACTGGAGGAAAGTGATTTTTATAAAATGATGTATTCAAGACTTTGGGCAAAAGTTTAGATCTCAAAAGCCCAGAAAAGTTAAAAAAATGTTTTTTAATATGTGAGAAAGCCAATAGGGACAAAAGATAACTGTTGAACTATTCTGAGTTACTAACAGTTCTTGTTTCTGTAGGCACATATCTTTCTAGAATTTATAAATTCTTCATGTCATTTACTGAGGAAATAACAACACTTTCTTTATATGGCAGTGAATCCTGTGTGTACAGTGAGAATTTTCAGAAACAAAAGCCCTTCTAGGAAGAAGGGGAAAAAAAAAAAAAAGGCTGAGAGGTTTTAGAAACTTGAAGCCTGCAGCCTGCACAGAATAGTAAGATTTAACTTACTTTTGTTCCTGGACACACTCGGAAGGTATAAAGGCGCCAGGGAATGATTTTCAGGTAGAACTCCTTCACCGAGAATTGCTGGAGGGCAGACATATAGAAAATGAAGTGAATAATAAATAAAAAGGCTCTATTTGGACATTTTAATTCAATATGAGAGTACTTATCTATATTTCTCATGATAGCCATTTCCCCCATGGGCAAAGAAGATCTTTTGATCAGTACTAAAAGCAAATAAACACATCAACTGTACTTAACAGAAACACATTAAAGACATTATTCTGACAATGCAATTTTATACTGACACATTTTATAATCTTAATACTCAAGTCTTACTACAGTTTCCAAATACCTGAGGCCAGGTTTTCACTTTATGAGTAGAGAATATTTCACTTGAAAACAATCAAATCTACTATTCAGCCTGGTGCTGTTCAGAGACACATCCACCAAGTCAACGGACAGGGACCACCAGCTGCTGCTTCTTATTTGAGTATTACCAAAGATTTGCCAGCAAGGGTGAGGGGCACAGGGAACTTACACAAAAAGAAGTTTATAAAAATTCCTTATGTGAGAATAAAAAGGGATCTCTTTATTCCACTTATAAAAGATGAAAAAACAATGCAATATTTTTTAGATTAATTTTTAAAAGCTTATGCTTTTTCTCTCTCTCTTTTTAATTATTCAATAAAGAAATTTCAAACACAGAAGAAAAAATAGTATAATGATCCCTGTGGTGGTTTGGAGCTGTATGTACCCCAGAAAACATTTTCTTAAACTTAACCCATTACTGTGGGTGTGAACCCTATCTTTGTAAGTAGGACCCTGAGATGAGGTTACTTCAGTTAAGGTGTGGCCCACCTCAATCAGGATAAGTCTTAATCCTATTACTGGAGTCCTTTATAAGCAGAATGAAATTGATATAGACAGAGAGAAAGCCAAAGAGGGAGCAATTAGAAGCTGAACATCAATGGAACCTGGGAGAAGGAAGAGGCCAAGAGAGGACACCATATGTACTGCCATGTGACAAGCTAAGGACCAAGGATCACCAGCAGCCATCTCTAGGATGCCATGAGGAAAAAGTATTGCCTTGATGATGCCTTGATTTGTACTTTTTTCCTAACCTCAAAACCATGAGCCAATAAATTCCTATTGTTCAAGCCAACCCTCTGCATGGTATTTGCTTGAGCAGCTTAGGAAACTAAAACAGAACCCATCACCAGTTTCAACAATTATCAAGTCACAGCCCATCTTGTTTCATCTACATCCCTACCCATTCCCCTCATCACCACTCCTCCCAACCAAATTAAAGTCATATTTTAAAATGATAAATGGTACATAGCAAAGTATTCTGAAGTAGAACAGAATTAGAACTCAGTGTTGGTGACAAGATTAAAGGCCTGTAATGGGATGTTTTGACAGTCTCATTTTTATCAGGGCTGAATGAATAAGCAAAATACAAGTATTAAAAACAAAATGCCTAACACAAAGAGCCTCTTAGCTCAGGGGCCTTGGGAACTTCACCTTCTTGTCTCTGCCAGAATTTCTCTATTCCAATTCTCTATCTTGATAGTGACACCCATTTAGTATGGATTCATAAATTACAGAATGAAAGATCAAATTGTTTCAACAAAGCACAAGGGGCCAGAAGTGATTTTTAGAATTCTAGTGAGAAATTTTTAATGGTTAAAAGTGGCATCCTTTAAAACTCTATAAGCCATGCCTTGAAACATTTTCCCAGGAGCAATCAAAGAGCAGAATGCCAGGGGTGAAGTAAAACACCGATGGACATTGAGTCTCTAGACGGATTTAATCTAGTCCAAACTAAACATTCGCAGCAGAAGAGGTAGCACAATTTTTTGCTCAAGTTTAAGTGGGCTCTCTTAGTATCCTAGAAACCCTACAAGTCAATGATCTTGCCCTGATTCTCAGACTACCTCAAGGTTTCTGTTACCAAATAATAATTACATGCAGGCTCAGGCAGGGGATTTTGAGGCAACAATGAGAAATTCCAACCTTTGGTGACACGTAGCAGTACACCTTCTTCGGTTTCTTCACCTTCTCAGGTGTGTGGCACTCAGAGGGTGAATCTTCATCTTCCTCTTCGACAGCAGTGGAGGGCCGACGCTGGGAAGAGCTCATGTGCATGGGTGGAAGGTGCCATAGTGTGCTGGTACAGTTGGTGGTATTATAAAGATAAGCCTCAAAGTAAATGCTCACCCCTGAGGTGGACACATTGCGTTCAACAATATTCTTCTCATTCTCTGAAGGATAACAAGTTTAACAAGGAATAAGGTTTAAAGTAGGAGTCGAGGGGGAAAAATTACCTATCACTAGCCCTTTTACACACAGGACTCTCAAGCCAAGTCTGGCTCAAATATCTAATGTTTGTAAAGTCAATCAGAAGAGTGCAGACATGCAAAGGATAAACTTCCTGGGAATACAGCCAAATCAGAGCTTTTATTTTAACTCACCACTCAGAACGATAATGTCAAATTCACCATTATTGATTGGCTGATTTTGATACGAAATGCAGGCATGGAAGCAGCCACAAGAATGCAAGGTGAGTCGCAAGAACACCTGGCAAGTCTGCCTGTTGGAGGTCACTGACTTTTCAAATGAGACCCCAGTGCTTTCTTCTTCTTGAGGGCCAAGCTGTAGGAGGAGAATAGAGTATCACTTTTATATATAGCTTTCCCTGTTTGCAAGACACTTTACTCTTAACAAACAGGTTTTCTTATATTCCTAATGAGACAGGTATTTTCAGATGAAGAAACTATAGATCAGAAATTAGGTAGAAGAAAAGAGATGGGAGCGAATTAGACAAAATGAGAAAGACAAGAGAAAGGAGCCCCTTCTCCCTAACACACCAAGAAAGAAGGGTGCCTACTTACCTCATGAATGGACAAACTGAAATTGTGCTCATCTCTCAAGGACATGGAATTGTTGGTAGGGTTGTCATACTCATCCCGGGGCACTATTTGAAGGGTGTGTGGCTGCCCACAGGTCAACACGAGAGTAGAAAAATGGCACACAATTTTGGTCTTGGAAGGAACCACCACTCCTGGAATAAACACAAGGAATCTAATGTTTAGAGAGGTGCTCTTCAGGGCACAAATATTTGCTCAATAAGGGAGTTCCAAAGAGTTGGATCCATTCTCCCTCCGCGCCCCCCACTCCCCAGCAAATTCCTAGGGATAAACAACATGATTAAGTGGCAGAGAAAAAAAAAGATGAGATTAATTCAAATGAACTTTGGGAACTCATTTTTATAAAACCCTATCCATTGCAAGCATGAAACAAAATGAGAAAAAAACCCTGAAGAAATCAAAATTTGGTAGTTATAGCTATAGTGCATTGGAGCCCCACTGAGCCTATGAAGGAGGCAGGCCTTAAAAACAAGTGGTGAACAATTGCTTAAAAAAAAAGAAGCAAAAAAGGAAATAGGTGTAAATCTAAAAAAAGGTGCAATTGTGAACATAATTAACAGCACTGAATTATTTATTTGAATGTGGCTGAAAGGAAAGATTCTAGATTGTATATATGTTGTTAGAATAAAAAATTTTTAAAAAATTAACCATAGGACTGTACAACACAAACAGTGAACATTAATGTAAACCATGGACTGGAGTTAATAGTACAATTATAAAAAATGTTCTTTCATGAATTTTAACAAAAACAAGATAGTACATGGAAACTCTATTTTACGCATGGTTTCTTTGTAAATCTACAACTTCTCTAATAAAAAAACACAAATTTAAAAAATTAGGGTGGTTAAAAAAATGCAAGGCTTATATTTTGAAAACTACAAAACTCTGCCAAATGAAAAAAAGATCTAAATTAATGGCAAAGCTTATCATGTCAAGTCTCCTAAAACTGACATACAGGTTTAAGACAATTCTTACCAAAATTCCAGCAAGAATTTTTGTAGATATAGGCAAGATTATTCTAGAATTTATATGGAAAGGCAGAGGACCCAGAATAGCTACAACAAATGTGAAAAAGAAGCGATTACCCAATTTTAATATTTCTTATATAGTTACTCAAAGTAATCAAGACTGTGCTATTGGTGGGGGGGATGGAACAGAACAGAGAACCCAGAAATAGTTCCACATATATATGCCCACTTGATTTTTGACAAAGGTGCAAAAGCAATTTAATGGAAGAAGCACAGCCTACTTGACAAATGACGCTGGAACAAATGGACATCCATGAGCAAAAATATGAACCTTGGGAAGTGAATGTGGCTCAAGCGAATGAACTCCTGCTTACCACATGGGAAGTCCTGGGTTTGGTTCCCAGTGCCTCCTGGAGAAAATGAGCAAGACAGCAAGCTGGTGCAACGGGCAGTTGCAGCAAGCTAATACAAGATGATGCAACAAGGAAACACAAAAAGGAGGAACAATGAGAGACACAACAAAGCAGGGAACTGAGGTGGCTCACGCAATTGAGTACCTCTCTCCCACATGGGAGGTTCCGGGTTCGGTTCCTGCCACCTCCTGGGGAGAGGATGAACAGACACAGAGAACATTCAGCGAATGGACAGAGAGTAGAAAGCGAACACAACA
>PVKH010037753.1:0-11419 GCA_004027955.1 Chaetophractus vellerosus | reverse complement strand
GAATTGAACAGTGAAAATGTCAGAAGGGTCTGATGTGAAAGAGTCCCACTGTCACCCGTCTCCTTGTAGGGGCTTTGCAAGTTTCTGACACTCTCTGAGCTTCAGCATTCTCACCTAAATTGGGGGTAACAGCACTCCCCTCGTCCTCCTCATGAAGATTACATCCCATGAGAGAATGTGGAGGTGATGGGGGCGGGCTGCCCGGCACAGGAAAGACATTTGGTGGCATTGCTATGGAGACTGTGTGGCTGCAGATGGAGGGACGGGCTGTGCTGAGGGAGAGTGCAGACCAAGGAGTCAGGCTGCCTGGTTCGAACCCCAGCCCCCTGCGCACTAGCTTAGTACCTTTAGGAAACATTCTTTGATTCTCAAAACCCCTTAAAGCTCTCTTTCCCCATCTGTACCTTGGAAATGGCAGCAAGTTCTGGAATGGTTGAAGAGACTCCATGCACACCTGCTATATGGATTCTTTGCTGATTTAGCCAAGGATGTGGAGCTGGATGGGAGTGAGGTGGCTCCACAGGGCAGGAGCAGGTGTGAGGGGTATTTGCACAGTTTCTCTTTTGCCATTGGATTCTCCAAAGAAATGCACAGTTGGGCCGATGCATTCTGCACAAGGAAGTCTTTGGCAGAGAAAACAGCCAAAGCGACACTAGGCTATTCCCCTTCTTGGGTGTCCGCAAGCGCTGGGCTCTGAGCGTGTTTGAACCACACTAGACAGCAGGAAGGCTGCAGCCTCTTTGGGGCTCAGGGGCCTGGGGAACAGCATGACACCTGTAAAGCGTGGGGGCTCGTTCTTTCCCCTGACACTTACATTGGTGCACTTGGTAGGTGCCAGGCACTACTCTAAGCACTTAATCTGCCTGATCCCTGCAGCAGCCCTGGGAGGACCTGTTATTGTCAGAGCCATTTACAGCTGGGGGAACAGAGCATGGAGATGTGAGGCCAAGTGCCCACCACACTGAGGAGGAAGGGGAAATGCTGGGCTTTGAACTGCAGCAGAATAGCTGGAGCGTCTGTCCTCTTGGTCTCTACACTGCACTGCTCAAGAGCTTTTGATTATTATTGTCACCATTTTTTTTTGGAAGAGGATGAGCAGAGCATGAAGAGGTGCTCAGAATGCAGGACATAAGGTGTGTATTGCTGTGACATGGCTCTCCCAGAGTAAACCATTTAAGATGGAAAAAATGGCACTCTACCTTTGACAACTGAGTCGTCGGTAACAATCTTGGAGGTGGAAAATTATGATGGAAATGTCACCACTGTAACAGTGAGGTTGGAGATGTCTGAGTAGGCTGTTTGATTTTCAGAGCTTTAAAAGGCAATTCTCCATTCCCCAGAGCAAGAAGAGTAAATGCCAGTTAGTAAATCTGCATGTCAGTGCATCTGGGTCTCACTGCTGCTGAGTGAAACAGTCCCAAGGTCACATCCAGTTGTCCTCTGGGCTGATGCTGGGCCCGTACCAACACAGTGACCAGAAGGCAGCAATGGCCCCCACCCATGCATGTTTCCTGTCTGTCTACAGGAAAGCCATATCCTTAGAGACAAAGTACAAAAGCCGGTTCAAGATCACACAGCTATTTCACAGGAGAGTGACAACGTGAAATTGCTTCTCCTTTCTCCAAGCCCAGAGCTCTCTCCACTACACCAGTCTCTTATCTGTGGCAGTTATTAGTTGAAAAGAGCAAATGTCAAGGCAAACGACCCCTACTAGGGCATTACAGAATTGCTTTTTCTGCCACCATCATCCATTCTCTCACCAGTGCTACCTCAATCAATGAGTGAAAAGCCCAAACACGCAGGCAGGACATACTGCCTCTACTGATCATCCCACTCAGAACGTCAGGACGTAAAAGAGGCTTGGGGTCTACAATTGTTTAGACAAGTCTCGAGGAAGGGATGCATCCTTCTGGGAAGAAGCTGACGTTTTCTTCATTAAACCATGGCCATGTTGTTAACATACTGCATATTAAATTAGGCTAGGAGTTCTTGGGAATTTTCTCCCCTGTGCTTTGCCTTTGTTCTACTGAAGAACCACGGGGAAGTAACCTGCCTCCTGGGTCAGGATTCACAGAGTCCACATCGAACCAAGTAAATGCCCCATCCCACCTTCTTCTGATCTGTGTTTTGGGCTCTTGGGAAGCCCATTACGTGGAACAAGCTACCTGTGCTTCTCTAACTTGCCAGCTCATGTACCTTTTCCATCTGTGTAGGAAGGTACTGAAGACTCCATGACCCACCCTGTCGTGCTTTCAGTGATGAACAAAAGAGTATGGTCAAGGGCATATGCTTTGTTGTCATTTTAGCATCATGAAAAAGACTGAAATAATCCAAATGCTTTTACCTGCTGGGCCAGTGAATCCATAGGATCATGTATTTTCTTGTAAATTGTTCTTTCTATAGACTTAGTTAATATTTTAAAAAATGTTTGTCCATATTGAATTTTGGAAGGTGGGGACCATATCTTTTGTTGCTAGTTCACAGCAGGTGCTTAATAGATATTTATTTTGTGTTGCTGGCTATCTAAGGGAACCTATTTGTATGAATAGCTCAAGGCCCCACCCCTGCATTGGGGATTGAACCGTGTAACCCCCAAATAGGCATGTTCTTCATCTTAATCCATGTTCCCGTAGGCATGAACCCATTTGTACTAGGCCCATTTGAAGATATTGTCAGCTAAGGTGTGGCCAAACTGAGTCAGGGTGGGGCCTCATCAATATTACTGGAGGCCTTCTAGAGAGGGAAATTCGGTTGCAATCAGTCAGTAGAGACCAGGAGAAGCCAGAAGCCAGAGAAAGCCACAGGAGGAGACCAAGGACATCCTCAGGGATGGAGGACTGCCACTGTCAGAACAGTGCCACTTCTGGGAGAAAGCATGACCTTGACAGCATCTTGATGTTGGACTTCAAGACTCCCAAACCATGAGCCAATAAATTCTTGATGTTTAAGCCAACCCGTTGTTCAGTATTGGTGATAGCAACTCTGGCAAATTAATATGGAATGTCTCAGTATCTGCAGATGACTCATTTTTTCAAATGCTGTTTGGCTCATTCATAAATACCTATGCTGCTACCATTCTTCTGTGCTTCCTACCTATGCTTCAAGAATGTTGTACATAGACAAATTCTAAAATCGTATTTCAAAGAAAAGGAAACAAGCCAAAGAAATCACTGAAGTTCATTTTTAATTGATTGGCATTATCTGGGAATAGAGCCCGGAGAACCCAGGCATTTTTATGGATCCATGAGAAGCGGACTCGAGTAATGTTTAAATGTGCCATGTGGACCACATCACACTCTTTGAGACACATTTCCTTGCTCTGGATCACCAAGAGCTGGAGAAAATGAGATAACTCTGCGTTTTCATCCCTTTTTCTTGAGCCATGCCAGCAAAAGAGAAATTATTTCACTGGGGTTGATGCACACCTTTGCAGCTTGAAAAAGGGGAGCCCTTTGCTACAGGGGTCTCTAAATGCATTTGACACATGGCTTACAGTGAGTCATGTATAACCAGAGAAATTAGAGAGCACCCTAGGATCTTAGGTCATCTTTAACAAGGTGATGGATGGTCTCTCTTCTGGGGCAGGGGGAGTGAGGAGTATCATAGGTTTTCTCAACTTGTTATGTTTAATCTAACAGAAAATAATAGCATTATTATTTAAGCAACCATTTCTTGTCATGGATATGCTTGGGGCAGCAGAGATACTGGAGACAACTCCCAGGCATGGTTTAGTTGAAGAATTGCCTTAACAATCTTAATTCTATAGCAATGATTAGATTTTATTATTATAGACATGAAACAGACTATGAAAGTCAATACAAATATATGTTGCAATTTAGAGTGTTTCTCAGGAAGTTCATTATGTTAAATATTCTTTCTAAAGAAATCTTATCAAAGATGTCTCATTGTAGCAAAAATTTATTGGACAGAATTATGTATCTAAACCTTTCTGTCAATTTAGATAAATTAAATACCTTTAACCTATGTAGTTTTCTCAATGATAAAATTATTTTGGCCATATAACAAATTCTATAAACATTTGTTGAGTCTATTAGGCCTCATTTTAGGTTCTTTCAAATACATTATTTCATTTCTCATTGTAGCAAAGAAATGGTGACCAAAAAAGATATTACATCCATTTTACATTTATGAGCAAAGAAATTTACACTGCTATTAAAGTGGCAGACACAAGACTCAAATCTAAATAAAAAAGAATAATCAATTGGCCATTTTCCAATTAGTTAATACTGTTAAGATGAAAATGATGGCTTGGAATTTCAAGTTTAAGTAGCTATTCATCTGCATCTCTGCTTAAATAACAGAGACGTGAGCTAATGGATGTGCATGCTACTGATTTCCCCAGGAACTGACAGATTAAACCTATAAAACTGGTGCATTTTTCCACTACTATTTCTGCTTTATCATCTATACATATAACATATATGGGATTCCATTCACCAAAACAAACAACATCAAAAGCCCCAGAGTTTTCTATAGGACTTTTAAAGCAGCAATGGAAAATATGTTAAATTTAAGTCAAATAGAACACAATTTAAAAGCAATGTTATAATTTAGAAATTTGCATCTACTTTTCTGATAGGCATTGGCATATATATCTTTTTTCCCATGTGTTTCTACATTTAAACTTTTAATTTTAGACTAGTATTAGATTTACAGAATGAATGCCCATGCCCAGTTACCTGTGCTATTAACACCGTAAATCAGTTTATTTGTAAACTTTAATGAACCAATACATACACGTTATTGTTATAGTCCATCCTTTGTTCAGATTTCCTTAGTTTTCACATAATGTCCTTTCCATTTCTAGGGTCCCATCCATGATACAACATCACAGTTAGCTGTCATATTTTCTTAGTTGCCCTTTGCTGCGACAGTTTCATAGACTTTCTTTATTTTTGATGACCCGCAATGTCTTAAGGTCAAATATTTTGTAGAATGTCCCGCAATTAGAATCTGTGTGATGTTTTTCTCATGATTAAAATGAGGTTATGGGTTTTTGAGAGGAAGAGTACAAATGTGCCTTTCTGGTCACATCATATTAAGGGTATAAACTATTAACATGTCTTGTCACTGTTGATGTTGATCTTGACCATGTAACTGAGATGGTTTCTTTCAGGTTTCTCCACTGTACAGTTACTCTTTCACCCTTCTTGTACTCTGGTCTTTGGAAGGCAGTCACTCTATGCCGCCCACACTTAAGAAGTAGGTTGTTATACTCCACCGTGCTGAGGGCAAAGTGTTTGCATATATTTGGAATTCTATGTATTTACTTACCCAGTCATTAGTAATATGGACTCATAGAATTTAGTTTATACTTTGGAAGTTGGTGATCCTTTGATGTACCCCAATATATATGGCTTCTTTTTTTCTTTTTGAGAAAATATCCGTTTTCAAACTATACAAAGATTCTCCAGGCTCATCTCATTTATCTCCTGTCCCAGTTCTAGTCTCAGCCAGTTTACCAAGGATCTTTGCTTCTTTTTATTGGAGAATGATATTAGAAACCAAGAGCTGGACACTAGGTGTTGCTCCTGGGGTATAATTTTTTTCTAGTCTCTATAGGCTGACAGAGCAAGGAAATATATATGTGTATACTAACACATGAATAAAAAAACCTCTATAAATACTTCTATATTTAGAAATATTATAACCATTTGCATCTATATTAAGCTAACCTGAGGTCCAATTCAGGACTCTGACTCTAGTCCACTACCACATGGATAATGTTAGCCTCCGCTCCTTGCTCGTTTCTAACTTCTCACTCCAACAGTGGGAAACTTGGCTCCCACCACCTGCCATTTATTTACTTAAGTGTTCAATTCCAGTATATACATGTATAGTGGTTTCAGAATTAACTTGTATTCTGCTTATGTAGTTTCTTTTTCCTTTAGACTTATGGCCCCACTCATCTCCTAAATTACTTGGGTGATCATTTCCCCCCCTGCCTCCTTCAGTGGGGTTGTTCCATGCATTTGTATATGGTTAGCTTCTTTCATTACATTGTACATTCAGTCTGGGGATTCTCCAAATTCCTAAGTGATGTTTTAAAAAATTGTAGACATTAAGGGTCACTCTCTGTGTTGTACAGTTGTATGGGTGTTGACAAATGCATAAAGTCACGTATCTGCTATTAAAGGATCATACAAAATATTCACTGCCCTGCTTTCCGTGGTCAATCCTAACTCCCTCCCCCAAACTGTGGGCAACTCCCAATTTCTTTACCATTGTGTATAGTCTGGCCTTGTCCAGAATGTCATATAATTGAAAATATACAGTATGTAAGCTTTTTAGACGGCTTTTTTTGACAGCAATATGCATTTAAGATACATCCATGCCTTTACATGGCTTAATAGTTTATTCCTTTTTAGGGCTGAATAGTAGTGCACTGTATGGTTGTCTGCTGTTTGTTTATACATTCACCCATTTAAGCCTATCTTGATGGCTTCCAGTTTTTGGTGATTATGAATAAAGCTGTTATAAATGTTTTCATGTTGTTTCATGTGAATGTAAGTTTTCAAATCATTTGGGTAAAGACTTAGGAACATGACTGTTGGATCATATTATAGACTCTGTTTAGCTTTGTAAGAAACTGCCAAACTGACTTCCAAAATAGCTGTATCAATTTGTATTCCTTTCAACAATGAATGAAAGTTCTTTTTGCTCTCTATTTTCCCAAGCAATTGGTACTATCAGGTTTTTGGATGTTAGCCATTGTAATACATGTGTAGTAGTATCTTATTGTTATTTTAATTAGCATTGCCCCAGTGAGAAATGATGTTATGTCACTTTTCTTATTTTTATTTGTCATCTGTATAGCTTTTTTGGTGAGGCATCTATTCAGGTCTTTTGCCTATTTTTTAAGTGGGTTGTTTGTTTTCTTATTGTTGAGTTTCAAGGGTTCTTTGAATATTTTGGATACAAGTCCTTTATCATATATTGTTTTGTAAATATTTTCTCTCAGTATGTTGGTTTTAATTATAACAATTTTTTTACCGGAAAAAAGTTAATAATTTTAATAAAGTTTAACTTATAAATTATTTTCATGTTTCATGCTTTTGGTGTTTAATCTAAAAACTCATCAACATATCCAAAGGCAAACAGTATTTATCTGTTTTATTCTAAAAAATATTATTGTTTTGCATTTTCCATTTAAGAGTAGGATCCATTTTGACTTAATTTTTGTAATGGTTGTATATAAGATCTGTGTCAAGCTTCATTTGTTTGCATATGGATGTCTGATTGTTCCAGCACCATCTGTTGGAAAGACAGTCCTTCTCCATTGAAATGCCTTTGATCCTTTGCCAAGAATCAGCACTGTGTTTGTGTGGGTCTCCTTCTGGGTTCTCTATTCTGTCTATTGGTCAAGGTGTGTGATCTGTCTCCAATACCGTGGTGTCTTGACTACTGTAGGTTTATAGTAAGTCTTGAAATTGGATAGTGTGAGTCCTCCAAATTTGCTCCTCTTCATTAGAATTGTATTGGCTATTCCAGGCCTTTTTGCCTTTCCACATAAACATTAGAATTAATTTGTCAATATCTTCAAATACCTTGCAGGGAGTTTGATTGATACTGCATTGAGTCTATGATCAAGTTAGGAAGATTTGCCATCTTATCCATAGTGAGTCTTCAAATCCAAAAATGTGGAATATCTTTCCAATTATTTACATTTTTTAAAATTTCTTTCATCAGTGTTTTTTAGTCTATAGAGACTTTTGTTAGCTGTATTTATTTATTAATTTATTGAGGTATTGTTACTAAGGTTTTGTAAATTATTTCAAATTCCAATTGTTCAGTGCTGGCACATAGGAAAACAATTGACTTTTATATACTGACCTCGTATCCTGCAACCTTGTTATCTTTACTTTTTAGTACCAAAGTTTTTTTGTAGATTCTTCTTGTGGATTTTCTACATAAACAATCATGCCATCTGCAAATAAAGACAGATTAATTTCTTCTTTTTAGATATGTACACATTTTGTGTCTTTTTAAATATATTTTGCTAACTAGAACTGCCAACATGATGGTGACAGTGCATATCCTTGCCTCATTCCAGATTGCAGGGAACAGAGCCCCGTCTCAGCAAGTGTGATGGTAGCTGTGAGTTTCTACAGATGTTTTTTAAAAGTTGAAGAATTTCCTCCATCTTTCTTATTTGCTGTGGGTTTTGTTTTTATCATGAATGGGTGTTATATTGCGTCAAATGTCTTTTCTGCTGCAATTGTTGAGATCAATGATTTATCTTTAGTTTGTTGGTATTGTAGATAACATTGATTTTTGAAAGTTAAACATGCTTCTCATACATGGAATAAATCTCACTTGGTCTTTCTGTATAATTTTTATATGCATTTTTACTCAGTTTGTTCATCTTTTTTGAGGATTTTTCTGCCTCTGCTCACAAAAGGTATTTGTCTGTAATTTTTTCTCTCTTACATTAGCTTTATCTAGTTTCAGTTTAGTCTAATGCTGCCTCATAAAGTGTGTTGGGAAGTGTTCCCTCCGCCTCTGTTTTCTGGGGGAGATTGTAGAGATTTTGTGTTACCTCCTTAAATGTTTGGTAGACTTCCCCAGTTAATTTTTGGAGGTTATTAAGTATTGGTTTAATGTCTCTAATAGACACAGGGCTATTCAGTCTACTTTTCTTTGTATGAGTTTGGTAGCTCGAGGCTTTGAAGAAATTAATCCATTTCATCCAAATAACACATCTGTAGGTAGAGATGTTATTTGTAATATTCCCTTATTATTATTTTAAGTTTTGTCAAATCAGCAATGGTAACTACTCTTTCATTCTCAGATATTTATAATTTGTGCCTTCTCTCTTTTTTTTCTTCATTGGCATGGCTAGAAGTTTATCAGTTTTACTGATCTTTTCAAAGTACCTGCCTTTGATTTGTTGGTTTCTCCTATTGATTATCTATTTTCAATTTTATTTATTTGTATTCCAATTTTATGGTGTTCTTTTCTTCGGCTTGTTTTAGGCTTAAATTGCTCTTCTTTAGTTTACTAAGGTGGACATTATTGAGTTTATTTTTTCTAGTATATTCATTTAATGCCACAAATTTCCCTGTCAGCGCTGCTTTTGCTATATCCCACAAAATTTGATAAATTATATATTTGTTTTCAAATTATGTTTAAATTTCTTTTGAGACTTCTTTTGGTCCATGTGTTATTTAGAAATGTTGTCTAATTTCTAGGTATTTGGGATTTTTCAATTTTCTCTTTGATATTGATTCCTAGTTTAATTCCACTGTGGTCTGAGAATATTTTTTTGCCTAGATTATGATTTGTATTGGTTAATGTTCCATGTGAGCTACAGAAGAATGGATACCCTGCTGCTGTTGGATGGATTACTCTAGATTCACCAATTAGGTTATGTTGCTTAATAGTACTGTACAATCATTTGTATCCCCACTGATTTTCTGCAGGCTTTAGCAATCTATCAATTACTGGAAGAGGGATACTGAAGCTTCTCATTTTAATAGTGGATTTATATATTTATCTTTTCAATCCTTTCAGTTTTGCCTCATGTATTTTGATGCTGTCTTTTTAGGCACATACGTACTTAGGATAGCTGTAGTTTCTTGGAGAATTAATCACTTTATCATTCTGTCGTGCCGTCATTTATCCCTGATAAACTTCCTGGTTCTGATGTCTGCTTTGTCTGAAATTAATACAGCTATCCTAGATTTCTTTTGATTAGTGCTATACTGGTACATCTTTCTCCATTGCTTTATTTTTTAACCTATCTGAGTCTGTCTATAAAAAGTGGGTTTCTCATATAAAATGTATAGTTGGATTTTGTTTTTTAATACACGCTAATGGTTTCTTTTACTTGATTTATTTATAACATTCACATTTAAAATGAGTATTGTTATAACTGGGTTAATATCTACCATGATTATAACTTTACTATTCATCACAGTTGTTCTCTGTTTATTACTCTCTGATGTTAATTGGGCATTTTATGTGATTTCATTTTATCTCCTGTATTAATAAATCAACTATGCTTCTTTTTAAATATTAGTGGTTGCCTTGGAGTTTACAATATACATACTTAACAAATCTAAGCCTAGTGTCAAGTCTAGTACAGATACCTGAGGGAGTAGTCTCAATTCCTTTATCTTGTCTCTCATGGCATTATAGACATTCATATCACTTCTCTCTGATATATAATCTGCAAATATATTATTATTATTATTTTAAAAGTTATCTCTTACTTCAACGAGGAATAAAAAATAAAAAATCATAACTTACTTTCATTTACTCTATCTTTAATGTTCCTTCTTTCTTTATGTATATCCAAGTTTCTGACCTATATCACTCTTCTTCTGCCTGAAGACATTTTAATATTTCTTGAAGTGAAAGTCCTATGGCAAGGGCAAGAATTCCCTCAGCTTTTGTTTGCCTGAGAATGTCTCCACTTCTCCTTCATTTTGGAATGAAGGTTTCCCTGGATACTGAATTCTGGCTGGTGTTTTCATTCTTTTCCCAGGCCTTATATATTTCACTGCACTCTTCTTTTCTTGCTTGCATGGTTTCTGATGAGAAATGCGTGGTAATTTGTATCCTGTTCCTATATAATTAAGGTTTATTTCCACCCAACTGCCACGTCCCACTTTTAGTTTATTCCAAGAGTTTCTGTTTGCAGGTTGGGTATTACATGTCTAGGTGTGGACTTTAGTTTGGTTGGTTTTTGTTTGGGTATTTATCCTAATTGGTATTCCCAGAGCTGGATATGTGGTTTGGTGTCAGTCATTAGTTTTAGAAAGTTCTTAGCCATTATTAGTTCAAATATTTCTTCTGCTCCAGTCTCACTTTCTTCTTTTCTTGTTATTCCAATGTTTATATACTTTTAAGTTTTTTAACAATACTTAGATTATATAAATATTACATAAAAAATATAGGGGATTCAAGACAACTAGCAAGGTGGTGGCAGAGTAAAGAGCTCCTAGAATCAGCTCCTGCTACGGGGCAGTTGGTGACCACCCAGAGCTATCTAGAGCACTTGTTTGGGAGCTCCAGGAGACGAGAGGTGCATCCTGCAACATCCTTGAAAGACTGGAAGGAGGAGACGGCCAGAGAAGATTCGTAAGTAGAGCCCTCCACGCCACGGAGGCCGGGGTCCATCCTCCACTGGAGGCACAAGCCACAAGCCGCCTCGGGAGCTGTTCCGCGGCTGGAATCGGGAGCTCCACTTCCCAAAACGGGGGAGGAAGAGACGGTTGGGCACCAACTTCAGCTACTGATTAGTAAATTCGGTAGCTAAAGTATAATCCAAAGAACAGCTAAAGTTTGAACCAGTCCGAGTCAAAAAGAGGCTGGTAGTGCCATCTTAACTCCACGCCTGACAGGAGGGACCTGCTTTTTTCCACCTAGATCAGATTGCCGCTCTAGCCTAAGC
>PVKH010037752.1:0-11416 GCA_004027955.1 Chaetophractus vellerosus | reverse complement strand
CTCCTCGGGACTGGGGGAAGAACTATGGACTAGAATTGACTTGTTGGTGTTTTCTTATACACTTGTGATTCATGCAATGGAAGACATTACTAAATTAGCTGGGGCCAGGGGCCACTGGATGCTTTGGGGTCAGGGAGAGGGAAGGGCAATTGTAATACAGGGGCTTTTTTGGGGACTTGGGAATTGTGCTGGGTGATGTTGCAATGGAAGATATAGGCCATTTTATATCATCATTTATCATGCAGAAATGTATGGGATAGAGAGTGGTCTACAGTCTGAACTGTGATCCATGCTTGATGGCAAAATGTGTATATTTATTACAGGCATTGTGCCACACTGAAGGATATATATGTGGGAGGTTGTGGGAAGCATGGGAGGTGTGGCATATGGGTACTCCTAAAATTTCTGTGTAACATTTATGTAATCAATGTATCCTAAAAATATATTTATATATATAAATAATAAATAAATAAAAATAATGACTAAAAAATAAAATAAATGCATTGCTGGCATTTTTATATAAAAAGAAGTATTTGCTTTTATTGATCATTTGAACTATTTACAGAAATCTGTGTTTTATGTTTAGGCTTTTCTTCCTTGGCTTTATGTTTGAAAAATTGTTTTTCCCCAGAATATCTATTAAATATTCACGTACAGTTAAGAAAAATAGTGAGACTTTGATATGAGTAGGTTTCTATAACTACTCAGATTCTGTTAGATCATGAGCTGATGGTAAGTGTTAACATTTGAAGGATACTTCTGAAAATTTTAGTGTATAGAAATTAGCTATATGCACTCAAAAAATCCTCCCGACAAAATGTTGAACTCCAGGATACATATTTTACAGCTAAGTGATAGAATTGTGTGTAAATATAAGCACGAGCTTTTGAAGATTTCATTTTAATGCTAACACTCTCCTAAGAATAGTTTGAGTTAGGGAGACTAATGAAGGATGAGGCAATATTATGTTCTGTTTTACTAACAAACAATATAGAGAAGAAATTGGGTAAACATGAGTCTATAAATGTACTTAAGCTATGTGTTTTCCTCCTGTTCACTTTCCATATTTTTAAGGGATTATTTGCCTTTGGTTCTCCACATACACAGCAAATTACCCTAATTTTTAGGTAAAGTAGACTCTACAACAGTGAGTGAATTCCTGCTCACAAGATTTTCCAACTTGTGGGAGCTCAGGATCTTACATGCCATGGTTTTCCTACTGGCATATTTTGGAACTCTTGTGGGGAACTTTCTCATTGACATAGTAACCACCCTCAACCAGAGTCTTCATACCCCCTGTACTTCTTCCTAAGGAATCTGTCTATGTTGGACATGTGCTACATTTCTGTCACTGTTCCCAAAGCACATGTCATTTTCCTGCTTGACAACAGGGCAAACTCCATAGTGGGATGTGCAGTTCAGGCCTTCCTCATGGTATTCTTTGTTTATGCTGAACTACTGTTCCTCACCATCATGGCCTTTGACTGTAATGTGGCCATCTGCCAGCCCCTCCACTATCCTGTGAAAATGAACCCTGTGTTCTGTGTCCAGATGACACTGGCCACCATACTCTGTGGTGTGGTCTATGCAAGGTTCTACACTGGAAATGCATTCTTGCTGCCCTTCTGTCAGTCCAATGTGGTCCATCAATTTTTTTGTGATGTCCCCTCTCTGCTAAAGGTCTCTTGCTCAGAGATCTTAATCAATGAAATTTTAATTTTTATGTCTACAGTAGTGCTTGCTGGTAGCTGTTTTACCTTCATCATCAGGTCCTATATCCGCAGATTTTCTACTGTGCTCAAGTTTCCAACTAATTTAGAACAAGGAACAATCTTTTCCACTGGAGTCCCTCACATCATTGTTGTGACCATCTTTCTTAGTTCAAGTGCTGCTATATATATGAAGCCAACCTCGAACTCACTCACAAGTTGGGACTTGTTCAATTCTGTGTTTTATTCTATAGTCCCTCCTTTCTTGACTCCTATGATCTATAGTTTTAGAAACAAACATATAAAGGAGGATTTAAGGAGAATTATCAGCAGAAGGATTTATATGGGAAAATGATAGGATGATTAATTCAAGACCTACCCACTTTAATAAGGTGAGCTATAAATGCCTCAAAGTTAAATTTCTTGCCTTTTTCCAACTTTAAGAGACATGACTTGAATTTTCAGAAACAGTCATTTCATTACATATCTGCATAGTAACATCATAATTATATTTTATTTAGAGATTTCTCCTTCAAAAACTGAACATTCTAGGATACTTGAAATATCACTGCATAAGTCTTGTGTCTTTTGCCAATTACTTCTGTTTCAATTGATTTTCCTTTAAACTTATAGCATTCTAGAAAATATAAACTATACAATAACTTCATGAGAAGTTTTGTGCACTTATAAGAGTCAGAGTTAATCATTTATTCCTCATGTGCTTAAAATGATTCTAAATATATATTAACATCTGAAATCTGGGCATAAAATTAAATTAAAGGTTTTATTCTTAATAAAAGGTGAGCATCTGAAAAGATGTCATTGGTAATTACAAACAAAGATAGCTCTCCATGTATTTCATAATGTGGAAAAAGAAATTTTAAATAAGAATTACTTTTGTTCAAATGAATCATGCATATGATTCACAAACACACTGTGCTGTGGTGGAATATTTGTTACAGATTATGAGATAATATCATTAGACTATTACCACCAACTATGGTCCATAGTATACATTTGGCACACTTTTTCCATACACCCCCCATTTCAACACAGTACATCTTTGGCATTGATGCAAGAATATTCCAGTATTGCTGTTAATCACAGTCCATAGGTCACACCAATTGTACTTTTCCCATGTTTCTCCACATTCCCACCCTGCCATAGTGATGTACATACACTCTAGGACACCAAAGGATACTCTTGCATCTGTACCATCAACCATCAACCACAGCAATATATATATATATATATATATATATATATATATATATATATGTATGTATTTACAAAGTTGTAAATTACTGGTATGTTTAAAAAGTTTAATATCAAAAGTTAATAGACTTATTATCATTCTAGTTTATACTTATTACTCTAGCAATACAAGAACTCTTATTATTGATATTAAGGCAGTGGCTACCAGAGGTTCTGAGGGATGGGAGAAGGAAGAATAGGTGTAACATAGGGACACTTTCCAGACATTGGAGTTGTCCTGTATGACATTGCAGTGATAGATACAGGCCATTATATATTTTGTCATAATCCAAAAAATTGTACAGGATAGAGCATAAACTATAATGTAAACTGTAGTCCATGGTTAGTGGTAATGCTTCAGTATGGGTTCATAAAATGTAACAAATGTAAAACACTAATGAAGGATGTGTGAAATTGTGGGATGGAGATGGAGTGGGGCATATGGGAATCCCTTTTTTTATGTAACATTTATGTAATTTAAAGCTTCTTTAAAAATAAAAAAATAATGAAAAAACTCTTTCTTAGCAGGTTTTAAGTTCTCTATACACAGATGTTTTGGTCAGCCACAGGCCGTGCCTTTTGAAATATACCAAAGATTGGTCAGTCTTTATAAAGGGTATTTATTTGGGGTAGAAGCTTACAGTTACCAGGCCACAAAGCATAAATTTCTTCCCATACCAGAGTCCACGTGTTGGATGAAGATGGCTGCCGATGTCTCCAGGGTTCAGGCTTCCAGGTTCCTCTGTTCCCGGGGCTGCATTTCTCTCCGGGCTTAGCTTCTGTTTCCTTCACGGGTTCAGCTGTAGACGATGAGGCTTTCTATGCTGCGTCTCTCCACAAGGCCAGCTGTAGCCTCTCCGGCGATCGGCTCACTCCAACATCAGAACTGCTTTTTCTAAATCTCCTTCTCCAAATCTCCTCTCTGCTTCTCTCTAATCTCTGCTTCTACATGAGACCACCCCCACCGAGGGGTGGGGCTCAACATCTCACTGACGTGGCAATTAATGCCCTACTCATAACTTAATCATGCCCAGATGAACAGATGAGCTTACAAATATAATCTAATTTATATTTTTGGAATTCATAATTAATTCAAACTCAAACCATCACAACAGAAGACAAATGTGAGGTAAATATTTCCTATTTCCACCTTATGACACTTTCAAGTCCAACTTTCAAAATGATAAGATAATGAAATGATGAAATGATGTATTTCTATTGCATATTTTAGATGTGTCTCATGTATTATGGCCCATAACCCACAGAGTAACTTTTGAGTTTGGAGCAGGACACTCTAATGGCAGATTAATATTTTGCTATATTGGATAAACAACTTTCCAAAAAATATCTATTTTCACACATAAACACTAAAATGTTACTGCATTCAAGTTTGTAAATCGGGACCTTGACTGTCACTCATTAAAATAAACACTGCCTCTTTTGCTATTTCAAAGACTCCTATTATCATAGAGAACTGATAGGTTATACCATGGAATTATAATATTTGTAAATTATGATGTTTTCTGCATTCCTTTATTATATACCTTTTGCATTAAAGTCATATGAAGCATATTCCATCATATACAAATGGACATTTATATATTATCTATTTATAATTGTAGAATGTATTGTGATTGAAATGGGAAATTTTAGTTTGTGTAAATACTCTTAGGTACAAATTAAATAAATAAAAACAACAACAAAATGATACTCTACAACACAGTGAACACTAACGGAAACTGGTTTCAGATCCTGAAAAAAACCTCCTCTGATACTCTGGAGAACGGTAGAGACTGGAGAAGGACTCCAAAAATGCTGAATTGAAGAAAAGGAAAATATCAGACTCATTTGAGGTGCAAAAATTTTCAATTTTGAGAAGATGGCATCGGTTTAGGTATGCACTCACTGCTCTCAAGCAGAGGTCGACTGATTGGGGATGGGAGCCTGCCAGGGTGGTCTTTTCTGGGAGCCTGGGTGACAGAGGTGTCAGGTGCATTGGTTTGGAGGCAAGTGGACTGTGAGGTGGACAGGTCAGCATAAAATCATGAGTTCTTTCCTCCCCAGCTGGAATCACAGGTGGCTAAACCTGTTCTCTGGGAGGGGACTGGACAGCCCAAATAGACACCGGTAGACTGGTGAGGGGGGGACTAAACTCCAAGAGTGGGAAGGTTCTAGAAAAGGGTGGAGAGGGGTTTCCTTTCTGTGGGCTTGGACACCAGGAACCCCTAGCAGTTTTGGGGAGTGTATTAGCCAGCTGGAAGTGGTGCTGGGATGAGGGGAGAGGCAAATCTGCGGTGCACCGCCAATTGACCTAATATACCTAACTGTGACAGAGACACTAGATTCAGCAAAGGGCAGAGCCAGCAATTTTACAGCACTGTGCTGAGTAAACAGTCTCAGCTCCCCTGGGGGTGGGGTCAGGCATTGAGAAGTAATAGATAAGTCTCTATGAGCCTATTTGGGGTCCCCTCACAGGAGGGGTGAGCTAGAAGAGGTGTTCTTTAAGGACCCTTATTTCATCAAAGAAAAGAGTGAGAGAAACATATTGACTAGCTGCTTTAAAAGCTAAATTTTGCCTCAAAGGCTGCAGAGAGAAGGCTGCAGTGCAATTAATTAATGACACAGGCTGAAAGGCTCCACAAGGGCCCAAAAGGAATGCTGTTCTTTCTTTGACTGCATGCTTCTGTGCTTCTTACCTCTACATCTCCTCTTGTCTTTCTTAAAATTAGTTGCTGATAGCATTTTTCTTCTTTGCTGCTCTTCTTCATCCTTGACTTTCGATTCTCTGTGTACAGTGATTGTGTCTACCAACCCTATCTCTTCTCCTTCCTTCATCATTCTATGTTCAGCTTTCTGTTGTGGTTCTTACAGTCCACCCTTTTTCATTTGTTCTCAACTTCACCCTTGTTAACTTCTATCTTATCTATTCTTTTCTCTTTTCTTTCTTTCTTTTTGTATTAGCTTTTTTCTTTCCACCTTTTCTTTATTAGTTTGCTCTCTCCTCATCATACCAGTCTTATGAAATATTCTTTATATTTTTCTCTATTTGATTCCGCATTTCATTGTAGGCACTCCAATTTTCTTCCCCTATTAACCTATACAGCCTACATGAGTTAAACATTCAATTTACTAAGAATGATGCAGCCCCTCTTCCAACTTTTATCAATAGTACTCTTATCCCTTTTCCTTTCTTATGCCTTTTGATTGCTCTGGCACAAATCTTCTTCCTTCAAGGGTACATAGAAAAAAGCAAGGAAATGCAACAAGTAGAAGAAAGTATCAATGAGAAAACTTAACACACACAGAACTACAAGCTAAATAAAACTCTAGAGCAGAGAGAGAACCTAAGCAACTGAATAAACCCATCAAGATAAAATGATGACCAGAAGACAACAAAAAATTATAAACCATACTGAGAAACTTGAAGACATGGACCATTCAAAGAATAAACCAAAAGCCAGCAAGAGATGCAGAACATAGACCAACAAATCAAAGTAGTCCAAACAAATATCATGGACAAATTTAATGAAATGAAGGAAGTTATTAAGGATATTAACAAGACACTGGGAGCAAATAGTGAAGATATTATAAACATACATATAAAGATAACAGGTACAATGTCGATGAATAGCATAATCGAAGAAATAAAAAAGATGATGGAATCCCATAATAGATTTGAACAGAGGAAAGAATTAGTAATGTGGAAGGCAGTACATCTGAAATCAAACTGATAGTAGAAAAGATAGATAAAAAGATAGAAAAAATCCAGCAGGGACTCAGGGATTTAACTGATAATTCAAAATGTACAAATATATGCATTATAGGAAACCCAGAAGAAGAGAAGAGAAAGGGAACAGAAGGAGCTTTGAAGGAAATAATACCTGAAAACATCCCAACCCTAATGAGGGAGATGGATGTACATATCCAGGAAGCACAGTGCACTCCAAACAGTATAAACCCCAACAGGCCAACCCCAAGACATATACGTGTCAAATTGTCCAGTGCTCAAGACAAAGAGAAAATACTCAATTCAACAAGAGAAAAGAGAACCATCACATATAAGGGAAGCACAATGAGATGAAGTGCTGACTACTCAGCTGAAGCCATGGAGGCAGAAGACAGTGGTATGACAATGTCAAGGTACTAAAAGACAAAAACTTCCAGCCAATACTTCTCCATCCAGGAAAGCTGGCATTCATAAATGATGGAGAGTTCAAAATATTCACAGATAAACAGAAATTAAGGGAATGTGCCAATAAGAAACCTGCACTTCAAAAAATACTAAAAGAAGCTCCAAAAGTCAAAAGTAAAAAACAGGAGAGAGAGAGTTTGAGGAGATTGTAAGAACAACAAAAACAACATAAAGACAAACAAAAACTACATAGGACATACATAAACTCAAATAAAATATGGCAGATGTAAGAAATTCATTGAGAAAAATAACACTGAATGTTAAAGGATTAAACTCACCAGCCAAGAGACACAGATTGACAGAATGGATAAAGAAATATGACCCATCTATATGTTGTTTACAAGAGAGCTACCTTAGACCCAAGGATTCAAGGAGGCTGAATGTGAATGGCTGGAAAACAATTTTACAAGCAAATAACCAAAAAAATGGGCAGGAGTAGCTATACTAATATTGGACAAAATAGACTTTAAATGCAAAGCAATCATAACAGACAAAAGGGGACACTATATATTAGTAAAAGTGGTAAACTCTCAAGAAGAAAGACCAATCATAAACATTTATGCACCTAATCAGAGTGCCTCAAAATACATGAGGCACATGCTGTAAAAACTAAGTGGAGAAATAAATGCATCTACAATTATATTGGGGGACTTTAATACACCATTATCACCATTATACAGAACATCTAGACAGAGAATCAGTAAAGAAACAAAGAAACTGAATAATACTTTAGAGGACATGGACCTAATAGACACATACAGAATGCTACACCCTAATACAACAGGATATATATTCTTCTCCAGCACACATAGATCATACTCCAAGATAGACCACATGCTAGGCCAAAGAACATCTCTCAATGAGTTCAGAATGATTGAGACTATACAAAGTAATTTTTCTGACCACAATGGAATGAAATTGGAAATCACTAAGGGTGAGAGAACTAGATTAGGCATGAATATATGGAAATTAAACAACACACACTTGTACAAACAGTGAGGCAAGGAGGAAATCTCAATGGAAACCAGTAACTATCTCAAATCAAATGAAAATGAAAACACAACATCTCAAAACTGGTGGGATGCAGCCAAAGCAGTACTGAGATGGAAATTTATAACTCTAAATCCATATATTAAAAAAGAAGAAAGAGCTATATTTGAAGAATTAACTTCACAGTAGAAAGGATTGGAAAAACAATAACAAACCAACCCTAAAGGAAGCAGAAATGAAAGCAATAACAAAGAACAAAGAAGAGCTAAATTAAATAGAAAATAAGAAAGCACTAGAAAAAATCATCAAAACCAAACCTGGTTCTTTGAGAAGATCAATAAAATTGACAAACCCTTAGCCAGACTAACAAAGAAAAAGAGAGAGCAGATGCAAATACATAAAATAACAAATGAAGAAAGAGATATCACTACTGACCCCATGGAAATAAAGAATATCAAAAGAAGATACTTTGAAAAATTATATGCTAACAAGAATGATAATTTAGAGGAAATGGACAAATTCCTAGAAACTCGCAAGCAACCTACACTGACGAAAGAATGAATAGATGAATTCAAAAGTCCAATTACAATAAAGAGATAGACTCAGTCACCAAAAATCTCCCAACAAAGAAAAGCCCAGGACCAGATGGCTTCACGGCTAAATTCTACCAAAAGTTCTGGAAAGAAGTAACATCAATCCTACTTAAGCTCAATCAAAAAATAGAAATAGAAGGAACACTCCCTAACTCATTCTATGATGCCAATATTACCATTATACCAAAGCCAAAAAATATATCACAAGAAAGGAAAATTACAGATCAATTTCTCTAATGAACCTAGATGCTAAAATCCTCAACAAAATACTTACTAATCACATTCAATAACATATCAAAAGCATTATATACCATGAACAAGTGGGATTCATCCCGGGTATGCAAGGATGGTTCAACATAAGAAAATCAATCAATGTAATACACCATATAAACAGATTGAAAGAAAAAAATCACATGGTCATCTCTATAGATGGAGAAAAAGCATTCAACAAAATACAGCACCCTTTCCTGATAAAAACTCTGCAGAAGATAGGAATAGAGGGAAACTTTCTGAACATGATAAAAGTTATATATGAAAAACCCACAGCGAACATCATCTTCAATGGGGAAATCCTAAGAGCTTTCCCTCTGAGATCAGGCACAAGACAAGTATGCCCACTGTCACCAGTCTTATTTAACATTGTCCTAGAAGTACTAGCTTGTGCACTGAGGCAAGAAAAAGATATAAAGGACATTCAAATTGGAAAGGAAGAAGTGAAAATTTCATTCTTTGCTGACGACATGATCCTTTACTTAGAAAGCCCCGAGAAATCTACAACAAAGTTGCTAAAATTTATAAAGGAGTTGAGTGATGTTTCAGGCTGTAAGATCCATGCTGAAAGATCATTAGCATTTCTGTACACCAACAACGAGCAATCTGAGGAGGAAATTAAAAAAAATTCCATTTACAATAATAACAAAAAAGAATCAAATACCAAGGAATAAATTTAACAAAATATGTAAAGTACTTATATGCAGAAAACTACACAACATTCTAAAGTAAATCAAACACTTAAATAATGGAAGAATATCCCCTGTTCATGGGTAGGAAGACTAAATGTCATCAAGATGTCTATCCTAGCAAAAGTAATCTACAGATTTAATGCAATCCCAATAAAAATTAATGGTGTATTTTTTAAGGAATTGGAAAACGTACTACAAAAATTTATTTGGAAAGGAAAGAAGCCCCAAATTGCCAAAGACATACTGAAAAAGAAAAATGGAGTTGGAGGTATCACACTACCTGACTTCAAAACATACTACAAAGCTGGAGTGGTGAAAACTGCATGGTATTGGCACAAGGATAGACACATTGACCAGTGGAAATGAATTGAGATTTTTGTTATAGATTCTCGCATATTCAGTTACCTGATATTTCACAAGGCCACCAAGCCCACTCAGTGGGGAGAGAATGACCTCTTCAACAAGTGATGCATAGAGAACTGGATAGCCATATGCAAGAGAATGAGAAAGGAACACCATTTTACACCCTATAAGAAAATTAACTCAAGGTGGATCAAGATCTAAACATAAGAGGCAAGACCATAAGTTCCTTGAAGGATAAAGTAGGGAAGCATCTACAGGACATTTTAATAGGAAATGGTTACATGAACTTCATACCAAAAGCATGAACAGCAAAAGAAAAAGTAGATAAATGGGATCTCCTCAAAAGTAAAACCTTTTGTATCTCAAAGGATGTTATCAAGAAAATAAAAAGGCAGCCTACCCAATGGGAGAAAATATGATAGGAGCCTCATATCTTGTATATATAAAGAGATCCTACACCTCGAAAATAAAAAGATTAACAACCCATTAAAAAAATGGGCAAGTGACCTGAAAAGACAGTTCTCAAAGGAAGAAATACAATAGTCTAAAAAGTATATGAAAAAAATGCTCGGTACCTCTAGCTATAAGAGAAATGCAAATAAAAACTGCAATGAGATACCATCTTACACCCATTAGAATGGTGGGTATTAAAAAGAAAATACTGCAGATTATAAATGTTGGAGAGGATGTGGTGGACGGGAACTCTCATACACTGCTGTTAGGATTGTGGATTGTTCCAGTCACTGTGGAGGACAGTATGGTGGTTCCTCAAAAAACTAAACATAGATCTTCCACATGATCCAGCGATTCCACTGCTGGGTATATACCCAGAAGAACTGACAGCAAAGACACAAACAGATATATGTACACCTGTGTTCATAGCAGCATTGTTCACAACTGCCAAAATTTGGAATCAACCCAGGTGCCCCAAAACAGATGAATGGATAAACAAAATGTGGTACATACATATAATGGAATACTACTCAGCAGTAAGAAGAAATGAAGTGCTAACACATGGGATAACATGGATGAATTTTGAAGACCATATGTTGAATGAAGCAAGCCTGGCATTGAAGGATGAGGTGTACATGACCTTACTGATATGAATAAAGGGAACTGAGCAGTCCCTGAGAACTAGGGTCTGAAATGTAGGTTTACAAGAAAGAGAAAAAGAAGTGAAAGTAGTGGTACATCATCCATAGGGACGTGATCTGTGGTGAGGTGATAGAGTGTGGTTGCATGTTGGGGAAATGGGACAGGTGAGGGGGGTGATATTTTTGGGTTTTGTGGTGCAGGGTTGTTGGCTGGGAGCACTAGGAGGGGCAAGTGGGAGATTCCAGGATGCTTTGGGGT
>PVKH010037751.1:0-11417 GCA_004027955.1 Chaetophractus vellerosus | reverse complement strand
GTCTTTTGCTTTTTTTTTTTTTTAAGTGTTGTTTGACTTTTTGTTCTTGAGTTGAAGGATTTAAAAAATATATTCTGAATATTAAACCCTTATCAGATATGTGGTTTCTAAATATTTTCTCCTATTTGTAGGTTGTCATTTTACTTTCATCATAAAGTCCTTTGAGGCACACAGTTTTTTATTTTGATGAGGTCCTATTTATCTATTTTTTTCTTTAGTTGTTTTACTTTGGGTGTAAAATCTTAGACACCATTGCCTAACAAAAAGCCCTGAAAATGCTTCCCTACATTTTCTTCTAGCAGTTTGATAGTTCTGGCTCTTATGTTTAGATCTTTGTTCTGTTTTGAGTTGATTTTTGTATATAGTGTGAGATATGGGTCACCTTCATTGTTTTGCAAATGTGATTCAGTTTTCCTAGCACCATTTGTTGAAGGGACTATTTCTTCCTCGTTGAGCAGTCTTTGCCCCCTTGTTAAATATTAGTTGGCCATAAATGTGAGGGTTGATTTCTGAACTCTCAATTCAATTCCCTTGGTCTATAGGTTTGTCAGGGTCTTTATTTTTAATTAAACATTTGGATTATGTGAATTCTAATCCTTAAAGCACTTCCATTTATGTATTTAATCCAATAGGTTTTTAAACATGCTTGAACATGTTAATTACTTTACAAAGGGCCAGAAATAGGCCGTGGAACAGTTTGCAGAACTATTTGAAAACTTAAAAGAGAAGCGGTAAGGGTGAGGAGGTGAGATGAGGGGAATGATACCAAAGACTGGTTTCCCAAAAATTTTACTATGGATTTGTGCTTGAATTCCCGTCAACTATTTCAACCTTTGTCCATTTCTCAATGACAGTGGTTTTATTCTGTTAACACTGCCTATAGCTAAACCTGCTATAAGTAATAAAGTAGCAAAGAAACATAGAAAAGGTCTAGACTTTGTCACCAGGTGGACCTGAGTTTGAATTCTATGTGACCTTTGGCAAGTCATTTAATCGCTCTGAGTGGTTAGGTCCTTGTCTTTAAAAAGGGACAAAGTAGCTAACATTTATCAAATTCTTATCGACCCAAGTGGTTTTGTTCCAAGCACTTGGCATATATGATCTCATTTATCCCTCAGAGTGATGTTTTGAAGTAGTGGCAATCTCCATTGCCATCTTGCCGATGAAAGTAATGAGGGACCGAGAGTTGAAGTGACTTATGAAGGTCATACGGCTACCCAGTTAAAGAGCTGGGACTCGAACCCAGGCAATCTGACCCTAGAACAGAGGTGGGAAAACTTTCTGTATAGGGGCAGGTGGTAAATGTTTTTGCCTTTGCAGTCCATTTAGCATCTGTCACAACAATTCAGTTCTGCCATTGCATAATGAAATCAACCACAGACAACATGTAAACAAATGGGTGTGGCTATGGCCCAATAAAATTACTTAGAAAAACAGCCAGAGGGCCAAATTTGGCCCACCAGCTATAGTTTGTCAACTGTTGCTCTTGAGCCTGTATTTGAAACTTCTCAGGTAGGTGTCACGAAGAATCAAGTAACTTACGTAAGGTTCCTTGTACTCCTCATAGATGTTCAAAAATGGTAGCTATTATCAACCGTAGGATTTTTCACCTGCACAAGTGGAAACTCTTTGAGAAATTATTTCTAGCACATCTTCTTCCTTAAAGGGTAGATTGTATTTAAGCCATCTATTCTTTTTAGTGCTTCTTTCTCCATAGCGTGTAAGTGATATACGTTCTGCATCCTCTTCTCCAGAAAAACTGGATGTGCAGTGGAATGTTATCTTTCTCTGGAATCATAAATGATGGCAATCAGCAGGGTGTTCCACTCAGAAGATGCTCATTAAAGTGGATTTTTATTTTCTTGATTAATTATCTAACATGAAACCATTCTGTATATATACATACTATAATATTTGCAATAGTGTGATACATAATGTAATGAATTCAATGTGTAGATAAGGAGAGCTATCCCTCTGGTAGAATTCCCATCTGTCTCTAAATATCATTAAACCTGAAAAGTGCAGGTTTTCATTCCTTGACTACCTGGGTCACTCCTTGGACTCTGTTTTGACCTTCCGTTGTTGCGTATGCACTTTATTGAACCACTGCCATAGCTTTGGCACTCAATAAGTGTTTGTGGAAAGAATGTCTGTTTCTGATTCTCCCAGGGCAGAATCATCGGCTCTGTCTTTGTGTGCTCCCTCACTACCCCACGGCCACTGTCCCCAGCACAGTGTTGCATACCAAAATAGATGCTTTCTACACAGTTACTGAAATTGACTCGATTATTAAGAGTGAAACCACAATTTATCTGACAAATATTTATTGTCTACTAAACTGCTGGGCTTTGAGCATGCTGTGATGAACAAGAAGGGACATAGACTCTGCCCTCTTAGAATCCTAGCTGTAGAAGACAGGCTTAGAAAATATCATGGCAACAGCAAACGGTATTACGAACAGCGAATGTTTATAATAAACAGTAGATTTGGCCTGGCAGACACCAGACTAAGGTTCTTGAAGCACAGAATTTCAGATATGTCTTGTGCCTTTAGTTCTCTGGTTTCAAGTCTCCCAATTCCTTATAAACACTACCCAGATCTCCTGCTGCCTTAAAAGAACAGTTCATAAACACATTCATAAAAACTCTATATTCCATTGAGGCTCATCTTCTGCCCCACCCCCACCTTCTACATTCCAACCATTCTAGGCGATTCCAGCATTTTTGCAAATGCCCATCTTTGCTCATGGTGAGCCCTCTGTTCCCTGTCCTTTCCCTCTTTTTCTGTTCACCTTTGTAAGACCGTGAACTTCACAGACTGTCCCCCATTTCCCCAAGCCCTAGCACAGCCTGGAAGGGAGCAAGTGCTCAAACAGTGTCTGAATGTATGAGTGAGTGAATAAATGCACACATATTGTGTGATCATCTATTCCATCAGATGATTGCATTTTGCCTAAGGAGTATAGGGACTGACTTTAGTACCAGTGAATCAACTGCTCCAGAAGCACATTTTTAGTGATTGTGAATAATGTGTCTTAAAATGTGGTTCCTGCGAAGGGTTACTACATTATTGAAGAAAATAATTGTGACATTTGAAAAAAGCCCAAGTCTTAAAAACCAGATTGTCTAATTTTCAAAGGTCCATGAGGTAGAGGGATCTGAATTCAGATGAGACACATCCACAGACTGGCAGGCCCTTGGCCAGATATAGAAAGTGGTGTCAATTTGCCTGTGATGACATCGTTTAGACAACAGAATGAGTCTGACAGGGCTTTGGGGTGGTGGTGGTGGTTTGGTTTAAAAATTTAAATTGATAGGTTCAACCAAATTAAACGAGTAGCTTGGTATCCTAGAGACTCATCCTTGGACACTCATGGTACACATTTCTCAGTCTTGTCAGCCTTGACAATAAGAGTCAGATCGGGACACCGAGCCTATTTTAGGGGTAGAGAGAATGTAAAATAATACTTTCTCCTCCTACTATTTAGTTAGTATTCACTATATGCAAATATATAATCTCAATTTACAGTTTCAAGGAAGTCATATTAGTTCAGTTCTAAATGGGGGGCATTTACCCTCCACCTCTACCCCCAGGAAACATTTGTGAGGTAGGGAGTGATTCTGGCATCTAGTGGGTAGAGGGCAAGCATCAAGAATGCTAAGAAATATCCTGCAGTGCGCAAGGGCACAGAGCAGCCCCTCAACATATAGCATTATCTCGCCAAAAATGTTAATAGGGCTGAGGTTGAGAAAATTTGGACTGACTACCTATGATCTCTTTGCAGTTCAAATTCTGGGCTTTTTTTTGTTTTTAACAAATCAATTTTATTGATACATATTAATAAAGCAAAGAATTCATCCAAAGTGTACAATCAGTGGCATTTGGTATAATCACATAGTTATGCATTCATCACCTCATTCATCATTAGAGCATTTTCATTATTTCAATAATGAAAAAAAACAAACTAACAAGAAAATGCTTTACCCCTAGATCTCTGTATGCTTCTCCTGCTGTACAGCTACTTCTGGCTATTCTTGCGCAAATTTTGGGCTTTTATGAAATTAGACAATTATGCAAAAGAATTTTACAAATTACAAACCACTATTATAAATTAAAGCTGCTATTATTTGATATAGGCCATTGCTGCTTCTCCTTCTTCCTTCTTTCTGGTACTGCCTGCCAGTCAGCCTTTCTGGTCCTTGCCAGATCCCTCAAAAGCATAGGTCAAAGGAGCCAAGATATAAGGGGTGAAACCAGAGGTCGCTCCTACTGCTTGTTCATTGCTTTGGGAAAACGTTAGCCCAGGTGTCTGCCCAATGTGCAGGTTTTGTTTTTTCAGCATTACCCCATCAACCTGTTCTGTTGAGAAAAAAGTGTAAATTTGTAATGCTTATTTAAAGGGAACAAGATAAGGACAGATTCCTAAAGGGTATTTGTGGGTTGCCAAACAGCAGTAGAAAATTTCCCCATGCCACCCTTGTGGGCAGGTGGCTTTACCCTTCTCATGGTATAAGCCAAGACTCCTGGGCACCCACAGCAAAATGCCTCATTTTCAGGGACATGGTGATAGATGTGCCTGGGAAAATTGATCCTCTTGGCTTTGTGTCTGTTTATTACACACAGTAATTCATTGACTGATGTGCTTGGCCATAACAAAATCAGTACAAGCAGCAACACAGTTTAAGACCCATTAGGAATGAGCTCTTCTCAGATTAGCCAGGAGCAGGCAGGCAGAAGGCATGGCCCTGAATGACATTTATTCCATTGCCTCTTCACCTTTTCAGGATTTTACCGAATTAAAAAGAAAGCTACCCAAGGACTTTTATGTGTCCGAAGGCCATGCCTTCAAATATTATAAGGTTGCTGGCTGAGATTGGAAAAAGAGCCTCTGCTTCAGGGCTTCAGCATACTCTTTGGGGTCCAAAGGTAAATTTCAAGTATTCTACTCCATTTTGAGCAGAACTCCTTTTCCACTTTGCAGCTGAGGTAACAGAAGCTCCTGGTGCCAGAGGTCTGCCTGCTGGTGGGAGTGTCCTCTCTGTTGTTTACTTGAATGGGTGGTGGTGACTTGGTACCAGGCAGGAAGATAAATGCTCAGGATAAGGCCAAATCTGGGAACTTTTTCCAGGAGCTGGTTTTTTACTTTTTTTTCCTGACTTGTGGCAATGTCTTCCTTTACAAAATTATTTTTCTGTAACCTACAAGATCATTCTAAACTTTTGTGATAAGCACCTCTCCAAAAGCTTGAATTCTTTTTTTTTTTTAAGTAATAGAAATAATAACTGTTAATTTTTTTAAAACTCGGTATTTGCCAGGCATTGCCAAATGCCTTTGTATAGTATCTCATTTAATCCTGGAACCAATTCTCTGACGTTGGGTGATGTTACTAGACCCATCTTCTGGATGAGGAAATGGAGTTGAGGTAACTTGCCTCATGTCACATGGCTATTTAAGTGACACATTCATGATCTGTACTCTCTGCTCTTAACCACTATGGTATGTATTTTATTATATCTGTACATTGTACATGCTAGGTCATGCTTACATTGACTATAAATAAAACAAAAAATTGTATGGTCTGAATAAAGAACATCAAAAGAAACCTACCTGCAAACCGGGATAGAATTACCTCTTGGATAAACACATTCTAAAACCTTTCACTGAATTAAATTCCAGCTTATTGTAGAAGACACTGCTCCCCACTGAATAGATCTTCAAATTGCAATTTGTCAGTTGGTCAGCAAATAAAACTCTTCCAAGAATTCAAAATTGCATATTCACCTCCAACTCACATACACACACACACACACACACCCCTTACGCTCTGCAGCAAAACCTAACTGGTAGCTTGAATAATTCCAGAGTAAACTCATGCCTTATTTTTGACCCCAGGTAAAACTGGATGGTAAACATTGGAAATATTTCCCAGTGTATCCCTTGCCCTCTAGAACGTCCCAGTTCATGTTAAGATCTTAATGACAAGTACTCTGAACCCAAACTAAAAAGGGAATTTAAAGCCCTGATTTTTTATGCTTTAAGTCTGAGTTATCCCTAACATTTTCTTTTAACCTGACAAGTTCAAACTTGACCTAAATCAGAAAACAAATATTCTAGCTAACAGATCAGAGTAATAATAGCTTGATTTGAAAGTATATTTTTCTTTACTTGTGTTTTATATGCCAAGCCACGGTTTGTTTCAAATATTTTGCCATGTTTGTTTATTGTTACCAGCCTTCTGCGAAGACCTGAGCGTTCTTAGTTTGCGTATGGATGGTTGTGTGGTGGGAGGGTACTGCCTCGGAGGATTTGGCAACCACATGGGTGACTGGACCTTTTGTATCCAATGCAGCAAGTCTCTTCAGGTTCTTTTTGGAAGAGCACACTGCTACAGCCAAGGGTTAGGTGAGAAACAGGCTTACACTTGGATGCCGAAACTTCAGCACAGTGGAGAAATCACACTGCCAGAAGGCTTACCTGCTATAAATGGAATCTGGGAGATTCTGATATGCCAATCTACACCAGCACCCACGGGCTTCTCATACTGACTGGTTTAAAGTAGTCTGGGATAAGCTCCTGCCTGTTTTCCTATAAACACCGAATCCTACCTAGGGGCAAGATTGTTGCCTCAAGTTCACATTTCTTATACTAACATTTCTTGAACACTTAGTGCTGGGTTTTGCATCATTTCACTTAATCCTTACCACAACCCCATCATGAGAATCATTTAGGGAGGGTGTGGGACAGACTGCAAGCCGGAGTGTCAGAGTTCAAGTGCCAGCTCTGCTGCTCATGAACTGAAAGTCTACCTACTCTCTCTGTGCCTCAGTTTCCTTCTCTGTAGAGATACTAGTAATATCCCATACACATATTCTGAGGATTGGAATAGTTATTACATTCAAAGAGCTTACCATTGTGCCTGGTACCTTAGAGGCATTGAACAAAGTTTTCAGCATTTTAAAGGTGATACTCAAGGAGATTCAGTGGCTTTTCCCAAGGTCATAAAGCTAGTAAGGGGAGCCAAGATTTGGAGCTACTTCTGACTTCAGAAAATGTATATTTATTCAACATCCTATATAGCTTAAAGCAGATTACTCCATTTTAAAGTGGTTACATGTTGAATGGATGAAATTGTGTAATCCTGTGATACTTATCCAGAATTTTTTTAATTGGCTGTTATCTTCACTAATACATTGATAAATAGGTTCAAGGTAACTCAAGAAGCAAGCCTTTAAAATGTCAAGATGTTGATAAATTCTTCTGAGTAGCCAAGTTTAGATAGTAGATGGGTGTTACCTATATTGCATTTTGCTGTAGACTGTGGTAAAGTTGGATAAACTGGTATTTCCAAACTTTGGTTTGGCTGCAATTTCTCACATGCTTTTTTTTTTTAAAGCAGTTTTATTCACATACCATGCAGTCCATCCAAAGTATACAAGCAATGGCTCTCAGTATAATCAGAGTTGTGCATTCATCATGGGATTTTTTAAAAATTACAATCCAAGTCCAACTTTTGAAGTCTACTTTCATCATTCATTATTTCTACATCATTTTTACTCCAAGTAAGAATCTTGTCAATCAACAGATATATTTCTCACTATTCCTTAGACGACCATCCCCCTCACTTTTCTAAAAAGCATATTCTAAGCTAATTTTTAAAAGCCTAAGTCTCATAATAGTAGCTGGGCTTTTAACTTGGAGAACTATAGCCTTATTAGAAATAAATTGTGAATACTATTGAGGTACAACCTTTCTGAAGAGTCTGTCATTGAGTATGAGTATGAAATGCATTAATGAACAACTATTTAGTATTTGAAGCACAGTTCTTAGGTCAGTTAACTCAGCAGTAAGCTCCATGCAGACAAGCCTCACCAGTTAACAAGCACAGTGCCTGATACATTGTGAGTGCTCAATAAATGTTTGCTGAATGAATCAGTGAATGAGTGAAGACAAACCCTCTGTGTCTGTTTTGAAATCATCAGAAATTATTCCTTGCATTTAAGTGTTAGCTGCTGAGCCAACAATCTTTACTAGATACCTCTTCCTCCAGGTCTCATAAATTTGACCATGGGAGTTAAATGGAAAACAGCTTAGAATAAGGAAAAAAGGTAACTCAAGAAGCAATCCTTTAAAATATCTTAGAATTTAAAAATTGGTCCTGAAACCATCTCATTGCAGCACAGGAAATGAAAGGAAACATGACACAGTTAGCAGTAGGAAGCTACATTATTTAGCCTCCTTGATATTCTCTGAAGATCTCCCAAAGCAGGGGCCAACAATTTTTTTCTGTGCAAGGCCAGGCAGTAAATATTCTAGGCTTTGTAGGCCACACAGCCTCTGCCTCAACTATAACTGCCATTATAGTACAAAAGTCACCACAAACAACACATTTTTTTAAATGGGCATAGCTGTGTTCCAATAAAACTTTATTTACAAAAATAGGTGGCGGGTCATTTTTCATTTGCCAACCCTGGTCTCAGGCATATATAGTTGTAATAAGTTAACCCTTCTGTTATGTCTCGAAGAGAACAGTCATTATTAACTGTAATGTTCTCTTTTTTAAGGCATTAAAAAAATCAAAATTATACTATTAACTATAGACCATAGTTTACATTAGGTTCACTGTGTTGTACAGTTCTACTTATTTTTATTTTTATTTTAGTTACATATATACAGCCTAATATTTCCCCCTTTAATCGCATTCAAATATATAATCCACTGCTGTTAATTACATCCACAATGCTGTGCTACTATACTTTTAGACCAATATTTGTAGTTTGTGCAAAAGACAGTTAACTTAGCTGCTACATGAATGAATGCCTGGTACAAATTTGATTTATGTATGTATACATATTTGTCTGTATTTATTTCTCTCCTAGCTCCAATATTATATGACACAGCTTTTAATAATATATAAATAATAAGATGAGCAATATAAACACCTAAGTTAACAGCATCGGGAACATAGAAGAAGACTTAAAGAATGAAACTATCGCCAAATTAGAAAAACATGAAAGCATGTTCTAATGTACTATACAATTACTAAAACTGGAGTGAAGAATTCAATCTGGAACTTCCTTGTAGCCAAAGGAAAAACGGAAACAGAGCCAGTAATAGGGTACATTTTGTCCAGATGATGAACTCTCAGGAGAAAAAGGCTTTCCTTAGCCAATAGATGCAAGAAATAATCTATAATTATTTTGAAATTTGTAAAGAGATAATTATGTTACTGACATCAGCAGATTCTAGACTCAAAACAAAACAAAACAAAAAACCGAGATGAAATTAGTGAGATTGGAATTGGGAATGATTTCCATTACAGCCTATTGTAAGACTGGGGTTTTTTGGTTTGTTTTGTTTTGTTGGTAAAATATGGTACTTTCAAAGTAGAATTAGGAAAACAAGTCATTTCCACATATCTCAGCAAAGCTGTAAGAAAGTTCTATTCCTTTGGACTTTAGTGTTTTATTTAGTACAACACATAAGATCTTGAATTGCCTCATACATGTTTATATATGTACCTGACATTTCCTTCCCATTTTGTATAATATAAACACATGTGTTTTTGTTCAAATATCTTTATCATCCATTTGGGAGGAGGGAAGGATCTTCATATTCAAATCTGATATTGAAATTTCTGTTTCAACTTGAAACTAAAGGAACTAATGTGTCATCTTCAAATTTATACTAGAAAGAACTTCATGATCTGTTGTCAATCCAGCTTTCAAGCAGTTAGCACAGAAAATAAAAAGTAAGAATAGGAAGCCACATCAAGCAGCTCTTTTTAAAGAACTGAGAAAGTCTGTCTTTAAAAATTACTCTAAAATTGAAAAAAGTATTCTGAAGTTAAACCTAGAAGTTTGGATGGAAGGTAATAATAACTGACATTTCTTGAATACTCAAAATGTTCTAGGCACAGTTGAAAGTGCTTTGTAAATATCCCTACTGCAGAGTATACAACTAGGAAGCATTAAGAGTTAGAATTCACACACAACCATGCAAGCTGGCTCCAGAGGCCACACCCTTTCCCTCTAACTACATTGCCTCTTTACACTATATAGCAAATTAACCAGAAGGATTATTTTGGCCAACTGGCAAATATCTCAGGCTTCTTTTGTGTCACTATAATTTTGTTTTGCTTTTATTTGTTTAGTTTTGTTTAAATGACCAAATTCACCTTAATTATTTTTGAAATTTCCTTCATTACTCTTGTATACTATTCCTAATATGATTTTTTCTTTTTAATGAATGATGCTCTGGGTTCTGTTAAATGGTGAAATCTTATGCAGCCATTAAAAATGACGTTTTTTACAAAGAGTTTTAAGACCATGAAAGGATGCTTATAAAATGAAGTGAAACAGCAGGATTTAAATTTGTAAGAAACCAAGTTCTACCTCTCTCCTTCCAAAAAAAAAAAAAAAAACTAGAAAAAGAGGCAGATTTAACTGTGGTTATCATTAGTGGGAGAATTAAGGGATGGTTTCTTTTCCTGTTTACTTTTCTTAATTTTTCCATAACATTTACTTGAATACTTTTAAAAATCAAAATTTAAATAAACTTCATTTTTTAAAAAGCCAATCGGGGCCTTTCATTACAAAGAGTTTTAAGAACATGGACGAGTGCTTGTAAAATGAAGTAAAACAGCATACAAACACAGTGTGCAGATCTTAAGGATAATCCTATTGTGTCATGTGGGATTGTGTCCAAAGAGTCCTGCAATGTATGGGCGAAGGTGGCCTGGTTTCGACCTGCACTGCCCAATAGCCACATGTGGCTGTTTAAATATAAACTAATTGAAATGAAATAAAATGAAAAATTCAGTTCCTCATTCACACAAGCCATATTTCAAGTGCTCAACAGCCACGAGTGACTACTGGCCACAGTATGGAATAGCTCAGATAACCATGTCTATCATCACAGAAAGTTCCATTTACACAGCGCTGGTTTAGAATCTGGAGCCAGAAGCTTGGAATCAAGTCCTAGCACCTGCTGATAACTTGCTGTATGAAAAGGTCAATTTGCTTAATCTCTCTGAGCCCATTTCTCCATGGGCAAATTGGGAATAATGATAATGTCGTTTACCAGGTACAGAAGTTAAAAAGATCAAATAAGATAATGCAGATTGCAGATCTAAAAATTATACTGTGGTTTACCAGGTAGGTGTTGCTTCACAAGGCTTCCAGCCTGAATTTAATCTAGTTCTTTGTAGACTGACTTCAAATTCATGAGTGTTTCATACCAAGAATTTTGTCTGAATAACACCATCAAAATCAGACTTACCAGCTCTTACCAGTTAGGAGGCCAAGTCCTTGACAACAAAGATGTTCATTTCTTCCTGGTAAAAAGCTCCAGTACACAACTCTGTATCTGTTCTGTCTTTTATGGCTATTATATAATAACATTTCCTCAAAGTTTTCCTT